>CM019698.1:942192-958127 GCA_009760885.1 Achatina immaculata
CGCAAGGTTTGTCCACAAATGCCCGTCCTTTGCCTTTTTTTTCTGCTCGTGTCCAAGTGAACCCTCTATTGCTCAGCATCCTCTCTATTTGTCTTCTCCATGTCTCTTTTGGTCTACCCTTACTTCTGTTCACCTGTGGTGTCCATCTTAGTGCTGTTTTTGGTAGTGAGTCATTCGGAGCACATGTTCCAGTCATCGACAGCGTCTTTCCTGCAGCACTGCAAAAGCCTGGTTTGCTCTAGTAAGTCTGCTGTTGGTGTCCTCTGTGCTGTCTCCATTTTCTACTACTCACTCTGCTGCCAAGGTATACAAATTCGTTGACTTCTTCCACCAACTTGCTATCTACTCTGAGTACATTTCTACTGTTCACATTTTGTTTCATTAATTTTGTCTTTCCTACGTTGACAAATGCCGTCCGCAAATTCCTCCAGCACTGTGTCAAGGGTCCATTGTAAACCTCTGCGTTTGTCTGATGTTTCCTTCTTCATTAACCAGTCTATTGCCAAGATAAATAGTGTCGGTGATAGTACACATCCCTGTTTCACTCCTGTTTGTACCCTAAAGCTGCTGGAGGTATTTTCTTCACAGATCACTTTGCACTGAAAACCCTCGTATAGAGCTGTGATTATATTCACTATCTTATGGGGGAGGCCATGCTATCTTAGGATTTTCCAAAGTGCATCTTTGTTGACACTGTCAAAGGATTTCTCAAAATCTATAAACAATGCATATGTTATGCTTTGCCACTCATTTGCCTGTTCTAATATTTGTCAAAGTACAAATATGTGGTCTATGCATGATCTTCCTTTCCTAAATCCTGCCTGCTCTTTCCGAAGTTTTCCCTCAAATGTTGGTACAATTCTGTTGATTATTCTGCAAAATACTTTACTGGTGAGTGGCAGGAGGATAATGCCTCTCTAGTTCCCGGAATCTCTGAGGTCATCCTTCTTTGGTAGTTTAACTATAAACCCAGTTATTCACTCCTCTGGAGCTTTTTCTAGATCTCAAATTTGTTGTAATATCCGGCAAAGTTGTTTTGGTGTTTCTGTTTCTTCTGCTTTCAACATCTCAGCAGTCAGTTCATTTTCACCTGGTGCCCTGTCTGATTTTAGCTTTTTTATCGCCTCCATTACTTCACTTATTGTTATTGGTTCTGTATTGATGTTTAGTTCCGTTTTTGCTTCAGGTATGTCTATTGTTTGTGCTGTTTGTGTTCTGTTTACTAGGGTGTTAAAGTGTTCCCTCCATCTTTCAATTTTTTTCTCTTTCTCCACTGACCAGTTGTCCCTTATGTGTCCTTATTGCACTCTCACATCTTGTGCTGAAGTTACCTGTCATTTGCTTTGTGATTTTGTATATGGTTTTCATGTCATTTCATATGCTACTTTCTCTGCTTTTTCTGCTAAGTTGCCATAATATTGACGTTTATCTTGACGGCATGATTCCTTCATGTCTTTGTCTTTTTGTGCATAATTACTTAAAACTTGTTCTTTAAGCCGTTGTGATTTGCTATTCAGTATTTTTTTCTTGATTTCTTTTCCTTGTTCTATCTTTTCCCATGTGGTCTTGCTTATCCATTACTCCTTTCTCCGTTTCCGATATCCCAGCACCTCTTTTGCTGTTTCCTGTAGTGTTTTATTGAACTCTAGTATGGACATTTCTGCTTCATCTTGTAAGACACTGAAACGGTTGTTAGTACTACTGAGAATTCGTTCCTTGTTTGCTGGTCTTTCAGTTTTCCTGTATCAAAAGATAACTTTCTGTGTTCTCCGATTTTGGCTTTACCGTAATTTTAGTTTTATTTTTGCTACCAGAAGGTTGTGATCACTTCCTACATCTGCTCCTTTCCTTGATCGCACATCCTGTAGTGACCGTTTCCACTTGTTTATTAGTATGTGATCGATTTGGTTTTCTGTGGTTTTATCTGGGAACTTCCAAAACACTTTATGGATGTTTTTATGTTCGAAAATTGTCCATCCGATGGTCATCATGTTTTCTTTACAGAAACTGCACAGTTTTTCTCCATTTTCATTTATTTCTCCGATTTTGCCATGAGTCTTCTTCTATCTTCATTTCCCTCACCTACTTTTGCATTGAAGTCGCCCAAGATGAGTAGCATATCATGCTTGGGTATTGTTTCTACTGTGGCTTGGTGGCTGTTGTAAAAATCTTCTTTTAATTCCTCTTCAGCTGCTTCTGTTGATGCATAACAAACTATAATAGACAGCTTCGTGAATCTTGAGTTGAAGCGTGCATATAATAATCTCTCTTTTATAGTGGTCCATTTCAGCAATGCTCTTGATGCTTCTTATGTTATAATCAATGCTACTCCTCCTTCATGATGATCTTCTTTACCTATCATATTATTGTATCTTCTGTGTGCTGTGTTGTTAATTTCCTTCTGCCTTGTCCTGTCCATCTTGAGTCTTGTATTCCTAATATGTCTAATGTTTATATGTGCATTTCCTTGACATATTGTGCTAGTTTTAAAATCTCATCAAGTGTTCTTACATTCCAGCTGCCTATTTGCATCTTGTGTTTAGGTTCCAGGAGGTCTGCAGTCTGGCTGGGGACTTCCAGTGGCTGGCTTTCATCCACAACCTTTATGGGTTCAGTTTACTGATTAGCATTTCTCCTTCCACCTGATTTTGTTTTTTCCTTTGCTTCTGTTTCTGTAACAGTCTGTTAGTTTTTTTTACCAGATAGGGTTGCTGGCCCTATGCTGAACCCTCCTTAGTCGCCTTTTACGATCATGCGTGGTAGGGTACAGTGTTCATTATTCTTTGCAGATCCCGGGTACCACACGGGGGCACGCAAAATATAAATATTAATATTTTTTTCCTTTAAAAGTATATATCAAATATGTCAGAGCGAAATGATCACATAGAATCATAGAAACATACACAAGCAGATATAGAAAAAGGCAGAGAGAAACAGACAGACAGACATAGAGAGTTAGAAAGATAGATAGATAGATAGATAGATAGATAGATAGATAGATAGATAGATAGATAGATAGATAGATAGATAGATAGATAGATAGATAGATAGATAGATAGATAGATAGATAGATAGATAGATAGATAGATAGATAGATAGATAGATAGATAGATAGATAGATAGATAGATAGATAGATAGATAGATTTGCAATAATCCGAAGTATCTAATACTCAGGAATTCGACAACAAAATAAATGTTACTGTTTTAAAATATGAATTAAACTGTTACACATCTCTAAGCACTGGTTCAGATTGAAAAAGTGCAGGTTTAATGACGTTCTGTCATTATTTATATGTTTTAAAATCACATAATAGAGAGATACAAAAACGAACAGAAAGTTATGTAGTCGTGCTAACAATGAGAGAGAGATAGGGGGGAGAAAGACAGAGTGAGAGAGAGAGAGATATCGATAGTAAGGATAATGCAGACTGCTAAATCGAGAGGAAGACGCTAATTCCTATACTGAAATGGTGTCTTTTCAACTTCAAAAACACTTTTATTCAGTTGGTAAGTAAAAACAAACATACGTAGAAGTTTTTGTTTCCACGGTATATACCAAACTCAGTACTTTTTCTTGTTACAGTTACATACATATTCACAACACATAAAATTAATTAACAATGAAAAAAAATATAGTATTACAGAACGTTCATTCTTTTTCATTGCATCTGTTTCTTTATTACGCATAGATTTCTGGTACATCTGGTACATTTCTATATTTCTTTTTGTTCAAAGTAATAAATGATATAATGTTATCTTTAAATCTCCATAGCACGACACAGACAGTGAGAGAGAGAGGGAGAGGTAGAGAGAGAGAGACAAAGAGACAGACATATATAAAGTCAGACAGACAGACAGACAGACAGACAGATAGATAGATAGATAGATAGATAGATAGATAGATAGATAGATAGATAGATAGATAGATAGATAGATAGATAGATAGATAGATAGATAGATAGATAGATAGATAGATAGATAGATAGATAGAATCCGAAGTATCAAATAATCAGGAACACAACGTCAGAATAAATGTTACTATTTTAAAGTAAGAATTAAACTGTTACACATCTTTAAGCACTGGTTCAGACTGAAAAAGTGCTAGTTTTTTGTCGTTCAATCATTACTTATATGTTTTTAAAAACACGCATAGAAAGATACAAAAACGAACAGAAAGGTCTGTAGTCGTCCTAACAGTGAGAGAGAGAAAGAGAGAGAGAGAGAGGGAGAGAGTGAGATAGAGAGATTGAGAGGGAGCATAATGCAGAAAGCTAGATCGAGAGACTTACACTAATTCCTATACTGAAATGTTGTCTGTTCAACTTCCACAACAATGATAATCAGATGGTAAGTACAAACAAACATAAGTAGAAATTGTTGTTACCACGGTATATACCAAACTCAGTATTTTTACTTCTTACATTTACATATATATTCACAAAAGTAAAATTAATGAACTATTAAACACAAATATAGCTATCAAAACGTTCCTTCTTTTTAATTACATGTGTTTTATTTAGTGCGTATAGATTTCTGGTATATCATATTTTTCTATTTCTTTTCTTTTTCAAAGTAATAAATGATATCATTTTATCTTTAAATCTCGATAGCACGAAACGGAGATAGAGAGAGAGATAGAGAAAGAGAAAGAGAGAGACAAAGAGACAGTCAGAATGATTGATTGATTGATCTTTATTTCAAAAGGTTAAGAATAGGGCACGCAGGCCTGTTTGACATTCTGCCCTTTATCATACATCTTTAACTCTATTCCAGACTTTCTACAAATATGCTGTTCATATAACAAACATTACTAACATTTAAGCTGAGAGACATAAAATAAAATATAACACTTACGTTTCGCTCTTAAACATTCACTCAGTACAGAAGTAACTACATATATTATAAATGACTATCTACTAAACAAAATTTTCGGGACTATTCAGAAAACAATTAATTGTATTCGGTGTCTGTAAGAGCACTTTAAGATAACTTAAAGTAACAGACAGACAGACAGACAGATAGATAGATAGATAGATAGATAGATAGATAGATAGATAGATAGATAGATAGATAGATAGATAGATAGATAGATAGATAGATAGATAGATAGATAGATAGATAGATAGATAGATTAGGAATAATCCGAAGTATAAAATACTCAGTAACACAACGTCAGAATTAATGTGACTATTTTAAAGTATGAATTAAACTTTTACTCATCTCTAAGCACTGGTTCAGACAAAAAAATTACAAGTTTTATGACGTTCTATCATTATTTATATGTTTTTGATAACACGCATTGAAATATACAAAAACGAATAGAAAGGTCGGTAGTCGTACTAGCAGTGAGAGAGAGAGAGATAGAGGAGAGAGAGAGAGAGAGTGAGAGAGAGATTGAGAAGGAGGATAATGCAGAAAGCTAGATCGAGAGACAGACACTAATTCCTAAACTGAAATGTTGTCTTTCCAACTTCTGCAACACTGACAATCAGCTCGTAAGTAAAAACAAACATAGGTGGAAATTGTGTTACCACGGTATATACCAAACTCAGTACTTTTACTTCTTACATTAACATATATATTCGCAAAAGTAAAATTAATGAAATATTAAACACAAATATAGCTATAAAAACTATCCCTCTTTTTATTTACATCTGTTTTATTTAGTGTGTATAGAATTCTGGTATATCGTTTTTCTATTTCTTTTTTTTTAAAGTAATAAATGATATAATTGTATCTTTAAATCTCGATAGCACGAAACAGAGAGAGAGAGACAGAGAGAGAGAGAGACAGAGAGAGAGAGAGTGAGAACGAGAGAGAGACAAATAGGCAGACAGATTGATTGATTGATTGATTGATCTTTATTTCAAAAGGTTAAGAATAGGGCACGCAGGCCTGTTTGACATTCTGCCCTTTATCATACATCTTTAACTCTATTCCAGACTTTCTACAAATATGCTGTTCATATAACAAACATTACTAATATTGAAGCTGAGAGACATAAAATAAAATATAACATTTACGTTTCGCTCTTAAACATTCACTCAGTACAGAAGTAACTACATATATTATAAATGACTATCTACAAAACAAAATTTTCGGGACTATTCAGAAAACAATTAATTGTATTCGGTGTCTGTAAGAGCACTTTAAGATAACTTAAAGTAACAGACAGACAGACAGACAGATAGATAGATAGATAGATAGATAGATAGATAGATAGATAGATAGATAGATAGATAGATAGATAGATAGATAGATAGATAGATAGATAGATAGATAGATAGATAGATAGATAGATTAGGAATAATCCGAAGTATAAAATACTCAGTAACACAACGTCAGAATTAATGTGACTATTTTAAAGTATGAATTAAACTTTTACTCATCTCTAAGCACTGGTTCAGACAAAAAAATTACAAGTTTTATGACGTTCTATCATTATTTATATGTTTTTGATAACACGCATTGAAATATACAAAAACGAATAGAAAGGTCGGTAGTCGTACTAGCAGTGAGAGAGAGAGAGATAGAGGAGAGAGAGAGAGAGAGTGAGAGAGAGATTGAGAAGGAGGATAATGCAGAAAGCTAGATCGAGAGACAGACACTAATTCCTAAACTGAAATGTTGTCTTTCCAACTTCTGCAACACTGACAATCAGCTCGTAAGTAAAAACAAACATAGGTGGAAATTTGTGTTACCACGGTATATACCAAACTCAGTACTTTTACTTCTTACATTAACATATATATTCGCAAAAGTAAAATTAATGAAATATTAAACACAAATATAGCTATAAAAACTATCCCTCTTTTTATTTACATCTGTTTTATTTAGTGTGTATAGAATTCTGGTATATCGTTTTTCTATTTCTTTTTTTTTAAAGTAATAAATGATATAATTGTATCTTTAAATCTCGATAGCACGAAACAGAGAGAGAGAGACAGAGAGAGAGAGAGAGACAGAGAGAGAGAGTGAGAACGAGAGAGAGACGAATAGGCAGACAGAATGATTGATTGATTGATTGATCTTTACTTCAAAAGGGTTAAGAATTGGGCACACAGTCCTGTTTGACATTCTTCCCTGTATCATACATCTTTCACTCTATTCCAGACATTCTACAAATATGCTGTTCATACAACAAACATAACAAACATTGATGCTGTCAGACATAAAATGAAATATAACATTTCCGTTTCGCACTTAAACATTAACTCAGTACAGAAGTAACTACATACATTATAAATGACCATCTACTAAACAAAATTTTCGGAACTATTCAGAAAACAATTAATTGTATTCGGTGTCTGTAAGAGCAGTTTAAGATAACTTAAGATAACAGAAGGATAGATAGAAAGATAGATAGATAGATAGATAGATAGATAGATAGATAGATAGATAGATAGATAGATAGATAGATAGATAGATAGATAGATAGATAGATATATAGATAGATAGATAGATGGATAGATAGAAAAAAAATAGACAGATATATCAATAGTTATATAGATATATAGATAGATAGATAGATAGATATATAGATAGATAGATAGATAGATAGATAGATAGATAAATAGATAGATAGATACATACATACATACATACATACATACATACATACATACATACATACATACATACATACGTGCATGCATACACACATATATTCATACATAGATAGATAGATAGATAGATAGATAGATAGATAGATAGAGATAGATAGATAGATAGATAGATAGATAGATAGATAGATAGATAGATAGATAGATAGATAGATAGATAGATAGATAGATAGATAGATAAATAGTAAGATAGATTGATAGATAGATAGATAGATGTATAGATAGATAGTTAGATAGATAGATAGATAGATAGATAAATAGATAGATAGATAGATAGATAGATAGATAGATAGATAGATAGATAGATAGATAGATAGATAGATAGATAGATAGATAGATAGATAGATAGATAGATAGATAGATAGATAGATAGATAGATAGATAGATAGATAGATAGATAGATAGATAGATAGATTTGCAATAATCCGAAGTATCTAATACTCAGTAACACGACCACATAATAAATATTACTGTTTTAACTTATGAATTAAACTGTTACACTTCTCTAAGCACTGGTTCAGACTGAAAAAGTGCAAGTTTTATGACGTTCTATCATTATTTCTATGTTTTAAAAACACACAATAGAGAGATACAAGAACGAACAGAAAGTTCTGTAGTCGTGCTAACAGTGAGAGAGAGAGAGAGAGAGGGAGAGAAAGACAGAGTGAGAGAGAGAGAGATATCGATAGTAAGGATAAAGCAGACTGCTACATCGAGAGGAAGACTGTGAGAGGGAGAGAGTGAGATAGAGAGATTGAGAGGGAGCATAATGCAGAAAGCTAGATCGAGAGACTTACACTAATTCCTATAGTGAAATGTTGTCTGTTCAACTTCCACAACAATGATAATCAGATGGTAAGTACAAACAAACATAAGTAGAAATTGTTGTTACCACGGTATATACCAAACTCAGTATTTTTACTTCTTACATTTACATATATATTCACAAAAGTAAAATTAATGAACTATTAAACACAAATATAGCTATCAAAACGTTCCTTCTTTTTAATTACATGTGTTTTATTTAGTGCGTATAGATTTCTGGTACATCATATTTTTCTATTTCTTTTTTTTTCAAAGTAATAAATGATATCATTTTATCTTTAAATCTCGATATCACGAAACGGAGATAGAGAGAGAGATAGAGAAAGAGAAAGAGAGAGACAAAGAGACAGTCAGAATGATTGATTGATTGATCTTTATTTCAAAAGGTTAAGAATAGGGCACGCAGGCCTGTTTGACAATCCGACCTTTATCATACATCTTTAACTCTATTCCAGACTTTCTACAAATATGCAGTTCATATAACAAACATTACTAACATTTAAGCTGAGAGACATAAAATAAAATATAACACTTACGTTTCGCTCTTAAACATTCACTCAGTACAGAAGTAACTACATACATTATAAATGACTATCTACTAAACAAAATTTACGGGACTATTCAGAAAACAATTAATTGTATTCGGTGTCTGTAAGAGCACTTTAAGATAACTTAAAGTAACAGATAGACAGACAGACAGATAGATAGATAGATAGATAGATAGATAGATAGATAGATAGATAGATAGATAGATAGATAGATAGATAGATAGATAGATAGATAGATAGATAGATAGATACTTGGCTCCTCCCTTCTTTCACCTGTGGTCTGTTTCTTCTATTGTCTCCAGATGTAATCGATCTTTTTTATCTTTGCTTTCAATTTTCTTTAGCGCATTTAATTGTACTATTGCGAGTCTTCTAGTTAAATCTTCATTTCAAATTGAAATTTGTTTATTTCAATGAGTGTAGAAGTCATAGATTTTATTTTTGTAATTAATTAGTACAATTTGTAACACTCATACTTTTCATTCATTCATTCATTCCTTTGCTTGTCCCTTGCGGAACTTTGCCTCCCAAACAGCACTCCTGTAGGCCTCTCGGTTGTGAGCAAGATGGCCTGCTGCTGCTGCATCCATTTCCAGATCATCAACGATGTCTTGCAGCCATCTTCAACACTCATACTAGGAACAAGATTATGAGGATGGATGGATAGACGAATACTTAGATGAATATATGGATATATCGATATGTCAATGGATGAATATATGAATGGCATCATGTATGGATGGATAAGTGGATGGTAGCATGTATGGATGTATAAAAGGATAGATTGATGTTTTAATGGATGCACTGAGTACTGATGGATGCATACACGGACAATGTGTGGACAGATGGTTAGACAGACTATAAACAGACACACATACAAACATATAATCGGACGGAAGTACCGAATAACAAACGACGAAAAATAGACGGACGGAAGGGCACACTGATGAATAGACAGACAGAGGGATTTCTTTACATAATTCATTAAATAAACTCATGCATAAAGATCAAGGTAAAAAATAAAACTCCAGTTTTCGTGGCATTAAGACATATTTCGGATACGGATATAGGCCCATATTTCCAAGACCAAAAGCACATGAGATTTTGATGTGTTCAGTATCACGTCCTGGCCGCATTTAACTTCCCAGAATTCTCTGGCACCCAGTTGTAGAGGCTAAGGGGTACCCGACGTTGTTCTTGCTGTGGTAGAGCCAGACAACAATCCCCACTGCTGGGATTTTAAACTAGACAAACCTGATTAGGAAACTATGCGACTAGCCACTCAGCCAACTAGGCCACAAATTTGATACATACACACATATACAAACGTGAGAGGTACAGACTTATATATTCGTATAAATAGAGGGCGGCCTGATTAGCTGAGTGGGTAGGCACTCGGGTTACTAATCCGGTGGTACCGAGTTCAGTCCCGGATTTCTTTTCTGGTACACACCAAAAAGGCCCCGGAGTTCAACCAGTCTCTAAAAATGTGTACCAGAGAAATCTGGGAAGCTGCCAGGCGTGATACTGACCACATCAAACTTTCATGTGCCAGGCGTGATACTGACCACATCAAACTTTCATATGCCAGGCGTGATACTGACCACATCAAACTTTCATGTGCCAGGCGTGATACTGACCACATCAAATTTTCATGTGTCAGGCGTGATACTGACCACATCAAACTTTCATGTGCCAGGCGTGATACTATCCACACCAAACTTTCATGTGCCAGGCGTGATACTGACCACATCAAATTTTCATGTGTCAGGCGTGATACTGACCACATCAAACTTTCATATGCCAGGCGTGATACTGTCCACATCAAACTTTCATATGCCAGGCGTGATACTGACCACATCAAACTTTCATGTGCCAGGCGTGATACTGACCACATCAAACTTTCATATGCCAGGCGTGATACTGTCCACATCAAACTTTCATGTGCCAGGCGTGATACTGACCACATCAAACTTTCATGTGACGAAGGTCATGGAGAATACGGGCCTAACAACGTATTCCCCACTATGCCTTGATGTCATTTAAACGTTAATTTTACGTTTAATTTTTTTCACGTATTTTATTTACAATATTACATACATAAAATCATGCATTCCTACATACATAAACACACATTCACTCATATATGGATAAGATGACTCTTAACAGTATTTAATGTTCACTGTTTACTGATTTTCACATAATAATATTTTCAGAGCTCTAATTAACCCTTTTACAAAATTAGTTTTTTTTAAATTATTAGCCGGTTTTTCTGAGGTAAAGCAGCGGCGACCATCCACAAACCATCTCGTCACATGTGGTGGATGATGAAAGCCCTCCAGATATGGAGGATCCTTGTGTATAAAGTTTACTCAAATAATTAGGAGCGGACCTACCGGAGGTAGTTCCAGAGAGCGAAGTGGGATAGTAGGTGGCTCTACTACTCCTATAAAATGCATCATATGCTCAGTGAAAGGAATATCAGGCAGGTCAGAAGCGATTTAAAACATCTCGTTCCCGCTGCCTTGCGGGTAGGACAGGGAGTATAAAGCCTAGCGGAGAGTCCGTACACAAACCGACAGAAGACACCGGGAAACCACTGTTGTAGCTCCCAGGAATAATTATATTTGAACAAAGGTTTCTCATGAACAACGTTAATGGATGTTTCTTTGGAACAACCTCACCGGGTAGGGCATCTCACGAGCCACAGGTGAGGCCAGATCGTCATAAGGCTACTGGTGGCAAAACTAACAATTTCAAAATAGCAACATGGAATGTTAGAACTTTATTCCAGGCTGGAAAATTAGAAAATATAAAAAAAAGGGAAATGATAAAGGCCAACATACTAGGATTGAGTAAGGATAAACTGACAGATTCAGGGAATATAAACTCTGATAAATGTACAATAATATATTCAGGAGGTGAGAAATATGAAAGAGGAGTAGGAATAATATTTGACGTGCAAACAGCCAGGACAATGGTGAGATATTTGAACATATCGGACGAGTCCTGCTAGCCCAAATGAAAGGGCTGCTAATAAGCTTAACTATTAATCTAGTGTACTACAGCTGATAGTTCTGAATAAGATGTACAGGTAATTTATAATGACATAGAGACAGCAATGAAACAAACAAAGTCACATGAAGTTGCTATAGTGGTGGGATTTTGTAATGTTAAAGTTGATAACTGAAGAACTTCAGACATTGTTGGTGGTTATGGACTGGGGGAAAGGAATGGCAGAGATTGTAAATTAATTGAATAGGCGAAAATACACAGCATGGTTGAAGGAAACACCTGGTTTAAACAACATCCCCGAAGACTAGCAACGTGGTGCAGCCCAGACAAAAAGACTTATATTCAAATAGACTACGTATTAATCAACAAACGATTCCGGGAAACATTACTGACAACAAAAGCCATGCCAGGAGCTGACTGTAATAGTAACCACGACCCATTCTGTGGAAAACAATAGAGTAAAGCGAAAGAAAGCATACAGAAAAGTGAGACACATCAAATTGAATACATAATTCAAAAAAAAAATCAAGAACTGCGATAACAATACAGAGTGAGTTAGTATACTAAATGCATGACAAAGATACATAGTATAGATGAACAATGGGCAATGTTAGTAAGGGATTCTATCCATCAAACTGTCAAGTAGATAATTCCAACGAAAAAAAATATGCCCACCAGAATAAAAGGATGACAGATAACATCTTGGGATTGTTGAACACGAGAAAAATGAATAAAAATTTAAAAGAAATATTGCTCGATAAAAAAAAGAAAGCAAGTACAGATGAATGTGACGGAAATATGACTACCACCCTCTCATGTCACATAACGAATCTGCTTCTGAGAAGTATTATGAGAATAACAAGGAAAAAAAATGTAAACATCATATTGACAATTACGTTTTGTTGAAGGAAAGGGAACACACAATGTCCTTTAAGCCTTTTGAACACTAACAGAAACAGCCTTAGAAGTAGAGAAAGATCTCTTCTTGTGTTTCATTGATAACACCAAGGCATTCAAGAAGTCTAACTAATGGAGAATGTATGAGAAGAGCTGGAGAGACAAAAAAATATTGTCAAAAAAATAAGAGAGAGGCAATGTACCTTCATAGGACATGCAATGAAAAGAGGGGGCATTCAAAATATTGTAACAGCAGGAGAAATAAGGGGGGAAGACCCAGGGAAGACCAAGAGAAATGAACTTTGACAGTTTGACTATGTGGTATGAGATGAGATCACAAACTGAGATAATGGCCCACATGAAGGATCGGATACTCTAAAAAAGCATAATGGTCAACGGCAGTTGACTCAGGCACTTGATGATGATGACGGTGTTTTTTTTTAGTTCATTTCTATTTCTAAAGTGAGATACTATCACAGAACATTTGAAGTAATTGCACTAGCATCTGTACTATTCTTGCTTTTGTGTTTATGTTCCACAACATTACTACAGCTGGTAAGTATTTCAATACACAAAATAAAAGGAAATGGTTCATTTTTATTACAAATTATATAACTAACATACAGGATATATAACTTTATTTTAACACACTTTCAAGAACTAATATCAATGCTTAGTTACTGGAAATATTAGTATCATGTTTACATGAAATTTGAATCAACTTTTCTTTAGCAAATTTATTTTTCTACTGCTTCTGTTCTAGCTAGTGCTTCTATTTTAAGTGCATTATTTCTATAACTGTGTAGGAAATGGATTTTAAAAAAAAATAATTGATAATGGATTTTGCAGCACTGTTACTAAGAGCAACTCTATGAGGATGGATGGATGGATGGATGGATGGATGGATGGATGGATGGATGGATGGATGGATGGATGGATGGATGGATGGATGTGTTAGGATGGATAGAGAGTATATACAAAGGACAGACAGACACACATTGTGTAGTCGTCAACTAAAGGGCGCAGGACGATTTGTTTTAGATGAAGTGAAAGATGATTGATGCAGATGAACAAGAACAGACCCTCATGGAACAGAATTATCAACCACAGATGAATTTGACTAACTACCTGTTGTCTGTGGGAAAGAAACGATGTAATAAAATTCATTGTGTCTGTGTGTAATCAATAAGTCAGAATCTTCCAAATTAGGATTTTTAAGATCAATCATGTCCACAAATTCAACAAAGTTAACAAAGACAGAGCCGCACAATTTATCTTCATTTATTTTAGATAATCAACATTCCGACATTTTTATCAGAGTTTTGTGGCAGGAGGACGAACAAACAAATATAACTGACAATTAACAAGCAAATCAGTTTCTTTCATGTGGCGTAAGGATACATTTATATTTGGTTTTTCTAGTGGTTTTGGAAAAATCAAAAGGTTGGAAAGTGGCTTATAATTCTAGGGATTGTTACCTGAACCAGATAAGAAAAGGGGATACATTTTTCTATGTTAAAACCCCGAGGAAAATAACATTGTGTGACCGCAGCACTGATTGTAAATGTTTGTTAGTGTGTATTATTATTGTTCAGTAGCATAAAGTGTTGTTGGTAATTTTATTTTTCCTGCTGCAAAAGCAGAATCGATCTTTAAGAATCTTGAAAACATATGCCATTCAAAAATAGTAAGCACAAAAACCGAGTTTAGACTGTTCAATCCAAATGTAATATCCACTCTCATTTATGCATGTGAATGCGGGAAATCAAATAAAGAAATAGACAAGAAATTAGACTCTTTAGAAAACAAATGCTTTAGAAGACTACTTGGCATCAAGTGGAACGAATTAAAGAACAATGCAGAGATACGGCAGATGACTGAACAACAATCAGTTTCATGGGTGATCAGTAAAAGGAAATAGACATATGTTGGTCACATGATGACAAGAAATAGAGAACCACAAAAAATTTATAAAAAGGAACACAACATGCCAAAGAAAAAGAGGAAGACCGTGTGAAACTCTGAAGAGGACATTGTTAAGAGAGGCCAAATTAGTAGGCATACAATCCCTTGATGAGGTTGAGAGAGTCGCCGAAGACAGGAAAAATTGGCGAACTACATTGCGAGCCCTGTGTGACTTTTAATGGCATGGGAAGGATATAAGATATAAGAAGAATTTCACTGAGTGCTGTTATGCCGTAGTTCTTTACAAATACAATATAATTGTAAACTGAACTAACTGACATGAAAGGAGTAGCAGATTGCATGCGTACATTTACTACATTTATTTCATTCACTTAAGTCACAACTAGAGTTCGCTAGTGAAGATTTTAAGAAATTGCTCTCTACTTTGAAGTGACTGCTGATCTCAGTACAAGTGTGTACATAATTATAACTCTCCAAATCAGGCTGGTGACTCAACTTTGTAAGAATGTTAACTGCTTTTCAGACAGACTTAGTATCTGATTTATTCCGAATTAGTTTCTCGATGTTTTCATTTCCTCTCTTGTCTAATTGAATATCCAAATTTGTTTCTAAGTAACCCAAAGCTATTGAATTCATTTTTCTTTTGGGGCTGATCTCTTCCCTCATGAGAACAAATTTATCAGTTGATATCCACAGGACTCGGTTAGCGGGGTAGGGGTATCCTCTATCAAAGGAGAAGTAAGACCCCTCCTTACCTCCATCAGTCTACTGGACACCCTTGGGCAAGGTGGAGTACCCGTATAGCCACCCAATCAGGGTGACGTGAAGCCATGGGAGCAGGTGGTGGATGGAATGGGAGAGCAGCCGACAGATAATGTTGGTTATGGTCACCACTCTTTGAATGTACGCAGTTGATCTCAATGTAGGGACAATGGCCACGATCACTGACTAGTACAGTCACTGCCCGGAAGGAAAGCAATGGTAAACTATCTTCTGGAAATATACCAAGAAACCGAAATAGAAACATGGAAAGTCAAACAGGAAAAAGATCTGGTGGCGAGTCTCCCAGGCCAGATAGATCTAATTTTAACACTGGGGAAG
>CM019698.1:958227-970727 GCA_009760885.1 Achatina immaculata
TACTTGGCTCCTCCCTTCTTTCTCCTGTGGTCTGTTTCTTCTGTTGTTTCCAGATGTAATCGATCTTTTTTATCTTTGCTTTCAATTTTCTTTAGCGCATTTAATTTTACTGTTGCTAGTCTTCTATTTAAATCTTCATTTCAAATTGAAATTTGTTTATTTCAATGAGTGTAGAAGTCATAGATTTTATTTTTGTAATTAATTAGTACAATTTGTAACACTCATACTAGGAACAAGATTATGAGGATGGATGGATAGACGAATACTTAGATGAATAGATGGATAGATCGATATGGCAATGGATGAATATATGAATGGTATCATGTATGGATGGATAAGTGGATGGTAGCATGTATGGATGTATAAAAGGATAGATTGATGTTTTAATGGATGCACTGAGTACTGATGGATGCATACACGGACAATGTGTGGACAGATGGTTAGACAGACTATAGACAGACACACATACAAACATATAATCGGACGGAAGTACCGAATAACAAACGACGAAAAATAGACGGACGGAAGGGCACACTGATGAATAGACAGACAGAGGGATTTCTTTACATAATTCATTAAATAAACTCATGCATAAAGATCAAGGTAAAAAATAAAACTCCAGTTTTCGTGGCATTAAGACATATTTCGGATACGGATATAGGCCCATATTTCCAAGACCAAAAGCACATGAGATTTTGATATGTTCAGTATCACGTCCTGGCCGCATTTAACTTCCCAGAATTCTCTGGCAGCCAGTTCTAGAGGCTGAGGAGTACCCGACGTTGTTCTTGCTGTGGTAGAGCCAGACAACAATCCCCACTGCTGGGATTTTAAACTAGACAAACCTGATTAGGAAACTATGCGACTAGCCACTCAGCCAACTAGGCCACAAATTTGATACATACACACATATACAAACGTGAGAGGTAAAGACTTATATATTCGTATAAATAGAGGGCGGCCTGATTAGCTGAGTGGGTAGGTACTCGGGTTACTAATCCGGTGGTACAGAGTTCAGTCCCTGATTTCTTTTCTGGTATACACCAAAAAGGTCCCGGGGTTCAACCAGTCTCTAAAAATGTGTACCAGAGAAATCTGGGACGCGGCCAGGCGTGATACTAACCATATCAAACTTTCATGTGCCAGGCGTGATACTGTCCACATCAAACTTTCATGTGCCAGGCGTGATACTGTCCACATCAAACTTTCATGTGTCAGGCGTGATACTGACCACATCAAACTTTCATGTGTCAGGCGTGATACTGACCACATCAAACTTTCATGTGTCAGGCGTGATACTGACCACATCAAACTTTCATGTGCCAGGCGTGATACTAACCATATCAAACTTTCATGTGCCAGGCGTGATACTGTCCACATCAAACTTTCATGTGCCAGGCGTGATACTGTCCACATCAAACTTTCATGTGCCAGGCGTGATACTGACCACATCAAACTTTCATGTGTCAGGCGTGATACTGACCACATCAAACTTTCATGTGTCAGGCGTGATACTGACCACATCAAACTTTCATGTGTCAGGCGTGATACTGACCACATCAAACTTTCATGTGTCAGGCGTGATACTGACCACATCAAACTTTCATGTGTCAGGCGTGATACTGACCACATCAAACTTTCATGTGTCAGGCGTGATACTGACCACATCAAACTTTCATGTGTCAGGCGTGATACTGACCACATCAAACTTTCATGTGTCAGGCGTGATACTGACCACATCAAACTTTCATGTGCCAGGCGTGATACTGACCACATCAAACTTTCATGTGACGAAGGTCATGGAGAATACGGGCCTAACAACGTATTCCCCACTATGCCTTGATGTCATTTAAACGTTAATTTTACCTTTAATTTTTTTCACGTATTTTATTTACAATATTACATACATAAAATCATGCATTCCTACATACATAAACACACATTCACTCATATATGGATAAGATGACTCTTAACAATATTTACTGTTCACTGTTTACTGATTTTCACATAATAATATTTTCAGAGCTCTAATTAACCCTTTTACAAAATTAGTTTTTTTTAAATTATTCGCCGGTTTTTCTGAGGTAAAGCAGCGGCGACCATCCACAACCCATCTCGTCACATGTGGTGGATGATGAAAGCCCTCCAGATGTGGAGGATCCTTGTGTATAAGGTTTACTCAAATAATTAGGAGCGGACCTACCGGAGGTAGTTCCAGAGAGCGAGGTGGGATAGTAGGTGGCTCTACTACTCCTATAAAATGCATCATATGCTCAGTGAAAGGAATATCAGGCAGGTCAGAAGCGATTTAAAACATCTCGTTCCCGCTGCCTTGCGGGTAGGACAGGGAGTATAAAGCCTAGCGGAGAGTCCGTACACAAACCGACAGAAGACACCGGGAAACCACTGTTGTAGCTCCCAGGAATAATTATATTTGAACAAAGGTTTCTCATGAACAACGTTAATGGATGTTTCTTTGGAACAACCTCACCGGGTAGGGCATCTCACGAGCCACAGGTGAGGCCAGATCGTCATAAGGCTACTGGTGGCAAAACTAACAATTTCAAAATAGCAACATGGAATGTTAGAACTTTATTCCAGGCTGGAAAATTAGAAAATATAAAAAAAAGGGAAATGATAAAGGCCAACATACTAGGACTGAGGAAGGATAAACTGACAGATTCAGGGAATATAAACTCTGATAAATATACAATAATATATTCAGGAGGTGAGAAACATGAAAGAGGAGTAGGAATAATATTTGACGTGCAAACAGCCAGGACAATGGTGAGATATTTGAACATATCGGACGAGTCCTGCTAGCCCAAATGAAAGGGCTGCTAATAAGCTTAACTATTAATCTAGTGTACTACAGCTGATAGTTCTGAATAAGATGTACAGGTAATTTATAATGACATAGAGACAGCAATGAAACAAACAATGTCACATGAAGTTGCTATAGTGGTGGGATTTTGTAATGTTAAAGTTGATAACTGAAGAACTTCAGACATTGTTGGTGGTTATGGACTGGGGGAAAGGAATGGCAGAGATTGTAAATTAATTGAATGGGAGAAAATACACAGCATGGTTGAAGGAAACACCTGGTTTAAACAACATCCCCGAAGACTGGCAACGTGGTGCAGCCCAGACAAAAAGACTTGTATTCAAATAGACTATGTATTAATCAACAAAAGATTCCGGGAAACATTACTAACAACAAAAGCCTTGCCAGGAGCTGACTGCAATAGTAACCACGACCCATTATGTGGAAAACAATAGAGTAAAGCGAAAGAAAGCATACAGAAAAGTGAGACACATCAAATTGAATACACAATTCCACAAAAAAAAAATAAAGAACTGCGATAACAATACAGAGTGAGTTAGTATACCAAATGCAGGACAAAGATACATAGTATAGATGAACAATGGGCAATGTTAGTAAGAGATTATATCCATCAAACTGTCAAGTAGATAATTCCAACGAAAATAAAATATGCCCACAAGAATAAAAGGATGACAGATAACATCTTGGGATTGTTGAACAAGAGAAAAATGAGTAAACATTTAAAAGAAATATTGCTGGATAAAAAAAAAGAAAGCAAGTACAGATGAATGTGACGGAAATATGACTACCACCCTCTCATGTCACATAATGAATCTGCTTCTGAGAAGTATTATGAGAATAACAAGGAAAAAAATGGAAACATCAGATTGACAGTTACGTTTTGTTGAAGGAAAGGGAACACACAATGTCCTTTAAGCCTTTTGAACACTAACAGAAACAGCTTTAGAAGTAGAGAAAGATCTCTTCTTGTGTTTCATTGATAACACCAAAGCATTCAAGAAGTCTAACTAATGGAGAATGTATGAGAAGAGCTGGAGAGACAAAAAAATCTTGTCAAAAAAATAAGAGAGAGACAATGTACCTTCATAGGACATGCAATGAAAAGAGGGGGCATTGAAAATATTGTAACACCAGGAGAAATAAGGGGGAAAGACCCAGGGAAGACCAAGAGAAATGAACTTTGACAGTTTGACGATGTGGTATGAGATGAGATCACAAACTGAGATAATGGCCCACATGAAGGATCGGATACTCTAAAAAAGCATAATGGTCAACGGCAGTTGACTCAGGCACTTGATGATGATGACGGTGTTTTTTTTTTCTTAGTTCGTTTCTATTTCCAAAGTGAGATACTATCACAGAACATTTGAAGTAATTCCAGTCGCATCTGTACTATTCTTGCTTTTATGTTTATGTTCCACAACATTACTACAGCTGGTAAGTATTTCAATTCACAAAATAAAAGGAAATGGTTCATTTTTATTACAAATTATATAACTATCATACAGGATATATACTTTTATTTTAACACAGTTTCAAGAACTAATATCAATGCTTAGTTACTGGAATTATTAGTAGCATGTTTACATGAAATTTGAATCAACTTTTCTTTAGCAAATTTATTTTTCTACAGCTTCTGTTCTAGCTAGTGCTTCTATTTTAAGTGCATTATTTCTATAACTGTGTAGGAAATGGATTTTTAAAAAAATAATTGATAATGGATTTTGCAGCACTGTTACTAAGAGCAACTCTATGAGGATGGATGGATGGATGGATGGATGGATGGATGTGTTAGGATGGATAGAGAGTATATACAAAGGACAGACAGACACACATTGTGTAGTCGTCAACTAAAGGCCGCAGGACGATTTGTTTTAGATGAAGTGAAAGATGATTGATACAGATGAACAAGAACAGACCCTCATGGAACAGAATTATCAACCACAGATGAATTTGACTAACTACCTGTTGTCTGTGGGAAAGAAACGATGTAATAAAATTCATTGTGTCTGTGTGTAATCAATAAGTCAGAATCTTTCCAAATTAGGATTTTAAAGATCAATCATGTCAACAAATTCAACAAAGTCAACAAAGACAGAGCCTCACAATTTATCTTCATTTATATTAGGTAATCAACATTCCGCCATTTTTATCAGAGTTTTGTGGCAGGAGGACGAACAAACAAATATAACTGACAATTAATAAGCAAATCAGTTTCTTTCATGTGGCGTAAGGATACATTTATATTTGGCTTTTCTAGTGGTTTTGGAAAAATCAAAAGGTAGGAAAGTGGCTTATAATTCGAGGGATTGTTACCTGAACCAGATATGAAAAGGGGATACATTTTTCTATGTTAAAACCCCGAGGAAAATGACATTGTGTGACCGTAGCACTGATTGTAAATGTTTGTTAGTGTGTATTACTATTGTTCAGTAGCATAAAGTGTTGTTGGTAATTTTATTTTTCCTGCTGCAAAAGCAGAATCGATCTTTAAGAATCTTGAAAACATATGCCATTCAAAAATGGTAAGCACAAAAACCGAGTTTAGACTATTCAATCCAAATGTAATATCCGCTCTCATGTATGCACGTGAATGCGGGAAATCAAATAAAGAAATAGACAAGAAATTAGACTCTTTAGAAAACAAATGCTTTAGAAAACTACTTGGCATCAAGTGGAACGAATTAAAGAACAATGCAGAGATACGGCAGATGACTGAACAACAATCAGTTTCATTGGTGATCAGTAAAAGGAAATAGACATATGTTGGTCACGTGATGAAAAGAAATAGAGAACCGCAAAAAAATTATAAAAAGGAACACAACATGCCAAAGCAAAAGAGGAAGACCGTGTGAAACTCTGAAGAGGACATTGTTAAGAGAGGCCAAATTAGTAGGCATAAAATCCCTTGATGAGGTTGAAAGAGTCGCCGAAGACAGGAAAAAGTGGCGAACTACATTGCGAGCCCTGTGTGACTTTTAATGGCACGGGAAGGATATAAGATATAAGATATAAGAAGAATTTCACTGAGTCCTGTTATGCCTTAGTTCTTTACAAATACAATATAATTGTAAACTGAACTAACTGACATGAAAGGAGTAGCAGATTGCATGCGTACATTTACTACATTTATTTCATTCACTTAAGTCACAACTAGAGGTCGCTAGTGAAGATTTTAAGACATTGCTCTCTACTTTGAAGTGACTGCTGATCTCAGTACAAGTGTGTACATAATTATAACTCTCCAAGTCAGGCTGGTGACTCAACTTTGTAAGAATGTTAACTGCTTTTCAGACAGACTTAGTATCTGATTTATTCCGAATTAGTTTCTCGATGTTTTCATTTCCTCTCTTGTCTAATTGAATATCCAAATTTGTTTCTAAGTAACCCAAAGCTATTGAATTCATTTTTCTTTTGGGGCTGATCTCTTCCCTCATGAGAACAAATTTATCAGTTGATATCCACAGGACTCGGTTAGCGGGGTAGGGGTATCCTCTATCAAAGGAGAAGTAAGACGCCTCCTTACCTCCGTCAGTCTACTGGACACCCTTGGGCAAGGTGGAGTACCCGTATAGCCACCCAATCAGGGTGACGTGAAGCCATGGGAGCAGGTGGTGGATGGAATGGGAGAGCAGCTGACAGATAATGTTGGTTATGGTCACCACTCTTTGAATGTAGGCAGTTGATCTCAATGTAGGGACAATGGCCACGATCACTGACTAGTACAGTCACTGCCCGGAAGGAAAGCAATGGTAAACTATCTTCTGGAAATATAACAAGAAACCGAAATAGAAACATGGAAAGTCAAACAGGAAAAAGATCTGGTGGCGAGTCTCCCAGGCCAGATAGATCTAATTTTAACACTGGGGAAGAGTGTCAGGCAGAGATCAGTACTAGTAATTGTGATGACGGACAAAATCCTGACAGTGTTACTAAGGAAAACCCCTGCATCAAACTAAAAAGAAAAATAAGAGTAGGAACATGGAATGTAAGAAGTATGTATGAGGGAATGTATCAAATAATAAGTGACAAGATGATAAGAATAGGGATACACATTTTGGGAATCTGCGAACATCGACGGAAAGGATCAGGAAACTTTAAGAGGGAGAATGATAATATCTTTATATACTCTGGTGGAGAATTAGGAGGAAAGAATGATAATATCTTTATATACTCTGGTGGAGAAGTAGGAGGAAAGAATGATAATAACTTTATATACTCTGGTGGAGAAGTAGGAGGAAAGAATTGAGCGGTTTTTTACTTTGATAAATCAACATAAAAAGCATTGCTATGCTACAATCCAGTAAGTGATATAATCCTCACAATTAGACTTAAGAGCATTCCTTGAAACGTAACAAATCATCCAGATATATGCACCTACATCAGCAGCAGAAGAAGAGGAAGTATAAGACTTTTATAACACATTGCAAACGACAATAGACCAGGTACGGAAAAATGATATTGTATTAATAATGGTGGATTATAATGCAAATATTGGTAGAGTACAAGATGAAGGACATGTTGTAGGGAAATTTAGCATAGGACAGAGAAATGAGGTAGGAGACAATCTAATGACGTTTTGCATGGAAAATGACCTAGTGATCGCTAACACACTTTTTAACCAAAATACAAGAATACTTTACACGTGGACATCACCTGATTTGAAAACCAATAATCAAATAGAATACATTGTAGTGCAAAGAAGGTGGAGGTCAAGTATAACGCCAGCATATACTCTAACAGGTGCTGATTCCGACACGGACCATGAGTTATTAATAGCAGACATGAAGATAAAGATAAAAAAGACAGTTACGGGATCAAGACCACTCTGCTTGGATCTAACAAAAATTCCAGAATAATACGGCATAGAAGTAAAGAGCCGTTTTGAAATCCTGATGGCTGTACAGGCGAAGATTACACCATTTGAACTGGCTACACAAGCCAGAGATATCTTAATAACAACTGCTATTGACATGGTTCCAGTTAAGGAAACACAAAAGATGGATAGATTACAGCAGGCACACTAGAACTAGAGATGCAATGGAAAGTGACAAAGAGAAATATAATTTTTAACAAAAAAAGTACAAAGAAACATAAAAAACACAATGCATACAAGATTGTTGTGAAAAATAGAAGAACATGAGAAGTGTGGAAGAGATGGTGAAATGTTTAGAGAAATGAAGACGTTGACAAGAAATGTCACACCTAAGCTAAATGTAATTTGTGATGAGTTGGGAAATGCTTTGATAGAGACAGAGGAAATTCTAGAATGATGGAAGGAATATAGCAGAGGAATGTATGAAACAACCGACTGTGAAAGCAGAAATCTACAGTGTGAATTATTATTGCAGGAGAAATAACCCGAACCGACAATAGAAGAAGTTTTATGGACAGTAAAGAATCTGAAAAATGGTAAATCACAAGGATATAATGAGATAACAGCTGAACTTATTAAAGCAGGAGTAAAGGAATATGCAACAATCTATCATCCACTATGTAAAAAAGATATTGCATTCATGTATTTGGCCAAAAGAATGGAAAAGAACTGCATTATTACCACTGCCAAAATAAAGGGTAACCTGAAATTATGCACAAACTACAGAACGATTTCCCTGATTAGTCATGCCAGTAAAATTATGTTAAAAATCATAGTGGGTAGACTTCGAAAGAAAATAGAAAAAGAAGTCAATATAGAATACGTCCAAGCTGGTTTCAGGCAAGGAAGAGGATTAAGAGATCGTATATTCAAAATAAGATTAATAATAGAGAAATACAGAGAGTTTAATGTGGATCTATATTTATCCTTTATAGACTACTCAAAGGCATTTAATTGTGTACAACACCAGAACTTTGTGAAATGGTGGAAAAAAATGGGATGTCCAACACATTTGATACAATTAACATCGATGCTGTATCTAGACCAACAAGCAGCAGCAAGAATAAATGGTGAAACAACAACTTGGTTTGACATAAAGCAAGGAGTCCGTCACGGGTGCATATTGTCACCTTACTTGTTTAATTAGTATACTGAAAATATAATAAGGAATGTTAGAGATGATGTAGACAAAGAATATTACAATACCATAACAATTGGAGGCTATGAAATACCAGACACTAGATATACTGATGAGAAAATATTACTGTCCACAAAACAGAAAAGAATGGAAAAAACTAATTATGTCCGTTCGTAAGAACAGCGAAGAGCAGAACCTCTATCTTAATGCAAAGAAAACTAAATTGATGACAACTGACAAAACAAACAAGGCAGCTGAAATATGTATCACTGAGGAAATACTGGAAGAAGTGCAGAGCTTTGAATATCTTGAATCACTACTAAATGGTAATGGAGATACAATGAGGGAAATTCATTCATTCATTCATTTGCATGTCCCTTGCGGAACTTTGCCTCCCAAACAGCACTCCTGTAGGCTCTCGGTTGTGAGCAAGATGGCCTGCTGCTGTTGCATCCATTTCCAGATCGTCAACGATGTCTTGCAGCCATCTTCGTCTTGGTCTTCCTCTTTTTCTTTTTCCCATTATGTATCCTTCCAATACGGTCTTCTCTAAATTATCATGACGTTTAATGTGTCCAAAATATTTCAGTTTTCTCTCTTTAATCCTCTTCATTAGCCAGCCTTCTTCAATATTAAGCTCTTGTAGTATAGATATATTGGTTCTTTTTTGTGTCCACGATATTAAGAGAACTCTTCTGTAGCAGTTACATTCAAAGGCATTTATGTGTTTCTCAGCTGTTTTGTTAAGTGTCCAGGTCTCACAGGCATATGTTGCTATGAGAAAGATGCATGTTATTAAAAACTTATTTTTGTGGTTCTGTCTGCTCCTCTCCACAGATATTTATTTGTTTTACTTTCTGAAGAGCGATACATCTCCTCCTTTTAATTTCCCTCATTGTATCTCCATTATTAGTTAGTAGAGATCCAAGATATTCAAAACTCTCCACTTCTTCCAGTTTTTCCTCATTGATACATATTTCAGTTGCCTTGTTTGTTTTGTCAGTTGTCATCAATTTAGTTTTCTTTGCATTAAGATAGAGGTTTTGCTCTTCGCTGTTCTTGCAGACTGACATAATTAGTTTTTCCATTCCTTTTTGAGGGAAATTAAAGAAGGAAAATTATCGCTCTTCAGAAAGTAAAACAACAAAATAATCTGTAGAGAGGAACAGACAGAACCACAAAAATAAGATTTTTAAGGGCATGCATCTTTCCCATAGCAACATATGCCTGTGAGACCTGGACACTTAACAGTCAAATATAATCACAAGATCTTGTTTCACAATTCATGTGCTTTATCAATCATAGTCAGTTAGTTGGTACACTTGATCTAGAGCTGTTGCTTGAAACTCTTTCAAATATGATTCTAATTGAATTGGTTAAAACGTCTGGGATAGATAGACAGACAAAAAGGCAGGCAGACATGCAGGCAAGCAGGCATACATGCAGACAAATAGACAGACAGATAGATAGATAGATAGATAGATAGATAGATAGATAGATAGATAGATAGATAGATAGATAGATAGACAGACAGACAGACACAGATAGACAGATAGATAGATAGATAGATAGATAGATAGATAGATAGATAGATAGATAGATAGATAGATAGATAGATAGATAGATAGATAGATAGATAGATAGATAGATAGATAGATAGATAGATAGATAGATAGATAGATAATCCGAAGTATCAAATACTCAGGAACACAACGTAAGAATAAATGTTACTATTTTAAATTATAAATTAAACTGTCACACATCTCTAAGCACTGGTTCAGACTGAAATATTCCAACTCTTATAGTGTTCTATCATTATTTATATTTTTTTTAACAACACACAACAGAGAGATAGAAAAACGAACAAAGAGGTCTGCAGTCGTGCTAACAGTGAGTGTGTGTGTGTGAGAAAGAGAGAGATTGAGAGAAAGGAAAGAGCAGGCAGCTAGATAGAGAGACAGACACTAATTCCGATACTCAAATTTTGTCTGTCCATATTCCAAAACACTGATATTCAGCTGGTAAGTAAAAGAAAACACATTTAGATCTTTTTGTTAGCACGGTATATACCAAACTCAGTAATTTTACTTCTTAGAATTATATTAATATTTCCAGTCAGTAAAATTACGGAACTATTAAAAAATAGTTACACAAATGTTCATTCTTTTTAATCACATCTGTTTTATTTGTGAGCATAGTCTCCTGCTACATAATTTTTCTATTTCTGTTTTTCAAAGTAATAAATGATATACTTGTTATCTTAAGTCTCGACAGTACGAAACAGAAAGAGAGAGAGAGAGACAGAGAGAGAGAGAGACAGAGAGAAAGAGAGAGACAGACGGCAATCATAAGGATAGATAGATAAATAGATAGATAGATAGATAGATAGATAGATAGATAGATAGATAGATAGATAGATAGATAGATAGATAGATAGATAGATAGATAGATAGATAGATAGATAGATAGATAGATAGATAGATAGATAGATAGATAGATAGATAGATAGATAGATAGATAGATAGATAGATAGATATATAGATAGATAGATAGATACTTGGCTCTCCGTTTCTTTCTCCTGTGGTCTGTTTCTTCTATCTTCTCCAGTTGTAATTGATCTTTTTTATCTCTACTTTCAATTTTCTCTAGCATTTTATTTTTACTGTTCCTAGTCTTCTAGTTAACTCCTCTTTTAAATTTGACGTTTGTTTATTTCAATAAGTGGACATGCCAATGATTTTATTGTTGTAGTTAATTATTGCAATGTGTAACACTCATACTAGGAACAAGATTATGAGGATTGATGAATAATCCAATACTTAGATTAATATACGGATGGATCGATATGTCAATGGATGAATAAATAAATGGTAGCATGTATGGTCGTATAAATGGATAGATGGATATATTAATGGATGCACTGAGTACTGATCGATGCATACATGGACGATTTGTGGACAGATGGTTAGTCAGAATATAGACAGACAACCATACAAACTTATAATGGAACGGAGGGACAGACTTACAAACGACGGAAAGACGGTCGGACTGAAGGACACACTGATGAACAGACAGACAGAGGGATTTCTTTACATAATTCATTAAATAAATTGATACATAAAGATGAAGGTAAAAAAAGAAATTTTAAAAAAACTCCAGTTTTCATGGCATTAAGACTATTTTGGAATATCGATATAATTCCATATTTCCAAGATTAAAAGAACATGGGATTTAGATGTATTCTGTATCACGCTCTGGCCGCATTTACCTTCCCAAAATTCTCTGGTAGCCAATTCTAGAGACTGAGGGAGACCTGAGGTTGTTCTTGCTGTGGTGGAGCCAGAAAACAATCCCCACTGCTGGGATTTTAAACTAGACAAACCTGATTAGGAAACTATGCGACTAGCCACTCAGCCACCTATGCCATCAATTTGATACATACACAAACATACAAACTTGTACACGTAAAGACTTATATATTCGTATATATACAAGGCCACCTGATTAGCTGAGTGGGTAGGTACTCGGGTTACTAATCCGGTGGTACCGAGTTCAGTCCCGGATTTCTTTTCTGGTACACACCAAAAAGGCCCCGGGGTTCACCCAGTCTCTAAAAATGTGTACCAGAGAAATCTGGGAAG
>CM019698.1:972159-987159 GCA_009760885.1 Achatina immaculata
TGAACACTTCCAAGAAATACTCAATCGACCACACCCAAAAGAATTGTTAAACCTTGAAACTGACTTACCAGCCCCACAACTAAATGTCAATCTAGATGAAATTAAATTGCATGAAATTGAAACAGCAGTGAATTTAATGGCTAACAACAAAGCTGCAGGTGAAGATGAAATAACAGCCGAGATGCTAAAAGCTATCAATAGTGACAACATGAGACAACTACAGAGAATGTTTAACAAGATTTGGAAAGAAGAAAAGGTCCCTTCTAATTGGAAGAAGGGAATCATTGTTAAAATACCAAAAAAGGGCAACCTTAGTGACTGTAAAAACTGGAGAGGAGTAACCTTAATATCAGTTGTGTCAAAAGTATTTTGCAAGGTCATTTTGAATAGACTCAAAGACATAGTGGATACTGCAATGAGAGAAGAACAAGCAGGATTTCGAAAAGGGAGAAGCTGTCTCGACCAGATCTTTACTTTCAGAATAATACTTGAAGAACATATTGAAAAGCAGAAACCATTAATACTGAATTTCATAGATTTTAAGAAGGCATTTGATAGCATACACAGAGATTCATTATGGAGAATTTTATGTCTATATGGAATACCATCTAAAATTGTCAACATCATTAAGGACTTATACAATGGATATGGTTGTGCAGTCAAGACAGAAGAAAGGATGAGTGAATGGTTCCAGATTGAAACAGGCGTGAAACAAGGATGTATACTGTCTCCTTTACTTTTTGGGATTACAATAGACTTCATAATGACAAAATGCTGCACAGGTAACACAGGTATTGACTGGGTACATGGGACCCAACTAGAAGATCTTGATTTTGCTGATGACATAACTCTTATCAGTAATAATGTGAATTCCATGCAAGAAAAAACAGATAGCCTATCTTCACTGGCTAGCAAAATAGGACTTGAAATTAACAAGGACAAAACAAAAATAATGAAAATTCCCATCAATCAAAATGGAAAAATACACATAGAAGGGACAGATATTGAGGAAGTCAATCAATTTGCATACCTTGGCAGCTACATAGACCAGGATGGTGACAATAGAAAGGAAGTTAGGATCAGAATTGCAAAAGCAGCATCAATCTTCAAGAATCTTGAGAACATATGGAATTCAAAAGTTATAAGCACAAAAACCAAGTTAAGACTATTCAATTCAAATGTAATATCCACCCTCATTTATGCATGCGAAAGCTGGAAAACAGCTAAAGAAATAGAAAAGAAATTAGACTCTTTTGAAAACAAATGCCTAAGGAAAATACTCGGCATCAAGTGGAATGAATTCAAGAACAATGCAGAGATAAGACAGATGACTGAACAACAACCAGTCTCACGGGTGATCAGGAAAAGGAGATGGACATATGTTGGTCACTTGATGAGAAGAAATGATCAGAGAATCCCAAAACAAGCTATCAAGTGGAACACAACAGGCCGAAGAAAAAGGGGCAGACCGCGTGAAACTCTGAAGAGAACATTATTAAGAGAGGCCAAGTTAACAGGCATAAAATCCTTTGTTGAGGTTGAAAGACTCGCCGAAGACAGGAAAAATTGGCGAACTACTTTGCGAGCCCTATGTGACGTCTAACGGCACGGGAAGGATATAAGATATATAAGATATAAGATTCCATTGTATCTATATGTTATGATAACGTTATATTGATCTCTCAGTTCTTGGTCATTTTTAAGAAGTTCTGTATTCAGTTTGATGTTTCTCGCTATTCTGCCTGTTTTCTTTAGTTTTATTCTAACTTTTCCACAGAGTGGATCATGGTCACTATTGCAGTCAGCTCCTGGCATGGTTTTTGTTGTCAGTAATGCATTGCGGAATCGTTTGTTGATTAATATGTAGTCTGTCTGGTTAAAAGTCTTTTTGTCTGGACTGCACCACGTTGCCAGTCTTCGAGGATGTTGTCTAAACCAGATGTTTCCTACAATCATGCTGTGTATTCTTGCTCATTAAATTAATTTATAACCTCTGTCATTCCTCTCCCCTAGTCCATAGTCACCAACGATGTCTGAAGTTCTTCCTTTACCAACTTTAGCATTAAAATCGCCCATGCCTATGGTAACTTCATGTGACTTTCTGTGTTTTAGTGCTGTCTCTATGTCATTATGAAATAGCTGTACATCTTATTCAGAGCTTTCAGATGTTGGAGTGTACACTTGTATAATATTTATGTTTATTGGTTGTCCTTTCAGTTGGGTGAGCAGGACTCGGTCCAAGATGTTCAAATATCCTACATTTGTCCTTGCCGTTTGTTCATCAAATATAATTCCTACTCCTCGTTCATGTTTCTCACTTCCTGAATATATTATTTTATATTTATCTGAGTTTATCTTCCCTGCAGCTGTCCATCTAACTTCACTCATTCCTAATATGTTGATTTTCATCCTTTCCATTTCCATCTTTACATTTTCTAATTTTCCAGCCAGGAATAAAGTTCTTACGTTTCATGTTGCTATTTTGAACTTGTTAGTTTTACCACCAGTAGCTTGATGAGGATCTGGCGTCACCTGTGGCTCGTGAGCTGCCCTACCGGACGAGGCTGTTCCAGAGGAACATCCATTAACGTCGTTCATGATAAATCGATTATTCTGTTCAAGCATAACTATTCTTGGGAACTACAACAGTGGTTTCCCGTTGCCTTCTGTCGGTTTGTGTACGGACTCTCCGCTAGCCTTTGGACTCCCTGTCCTACCCGCAAGGCAGCGGGAGCGAGACGTTTTAAGGCGCCTCTGACCCGACTTTTATTCCCTTCAATGAGCACCAGAGGCACTTTATATGAGTAGTACTTACTACCTCACCTCGCTCTCTGAGTCTACCCCCAGTTGGTCCGCGCCTGCTTATTTGGATAACTCTTTATTCACAGGGATCCTCCATATCTGGATGACTTTCACCATCTGCCACCTGTGACGCGCTGGGTTGGGGATGGTCGCCCCAGCTTTACCCAGGAAGAGTAGACAGAACCCAAAAAGTAAGATTTTTAAGGGTATGCGTCTTTCCCATCGCAACATCTGCCTGTGAGACCTGGACACTTAACACAACAGCTGAGAAACATATAAATGCCTTTGAATGAAAATGTTAAAGAAGAGTTCTCCAAATATCGTGGACAGAAAAAAAGAACAAATATATCTATACTATTAGAGCTTAATATTAAAGTAGGCTGGCTGGTAAAGACGATTAAAGAGAGAAAACTTAAATATTTTGGACACATTAAATGTCATGATAATCTAGAGAAAACCATCTTGGAAGGGTACATAATGGAAAAAGAACAAGAGGAAGACCAAAACGAAGATGGCTGCAAGACATCGCTGACGATCAGCAAATGGATGCAGCAACAGCAACCCATCTTGTTCACAACCGAGAGGCCTACAGGAGTGCTGTTTGGGAGGCAAAGTTCCACAAGGGACCTGAAATGAATGAATGAATAAATGAATGAATGAACTAACTAACCCTTTCTACAAAAATAGTTTTTTTTTAAAATTATTGTTCGGTTTTTCTGGGGTAAAGCTGTAGCGACCATCCCCTAATCGGCTTTTTACATGTGGTGGACGGTGAACGTCTTCCAGATATGGAGGATCCCTGTGAATAAGGGTTTACCTAAATAATTAGGCACTGACCAACTGGCTGTAGACTCAGACAGCGAGGTAGGATAGTAGGTGGCTCTAATACTCCTATAAAATGCATCAGGTGCTAAGTGAACGGAATACCAGGCGGGTAAGAATCACTTTAAAACATCTCGTTCCCGTTTCCTTGCTCGTAGGACAGAGTATCTAAAAGCTAGCGGAGATTCCGTACACAAACCGACAGAAGACACCGGGAAACCACTTTTTTAGCTCCCAAGAACAATTATGCTTGAACAGAGGTTCCTCATTAAGGACGTTAATGGTTGTTTCTCTGGAACAACCTCACCCGGTAGGGCACCTCACGAGCCACAGGTGAGGTCAGACCATCATCAATCTACTGGTGGCAAAACTAACAAGTTCAAAATAGCAATATGGAATGTTAGAAATTTATTACAGGCTGGAAAATTAGAAAAAGTAAAAAAGGGAAATGGTGAAGGTCAACATACAAGGAATGCGTGATGTTAGATTGATAGGTGCAGGGAAGATAAACTCTGATAAATGTACAATAATATATTCAGGAGGTGAGAAACATGAACGAGGAGTAGGAATAATATTTGACGAGCAAACAGCCAGGACAATGGTAAGATATTTGAACATCTCGGATGATTCCTGCTAGCCCAAATGAAAGGGCCGCTAATAATCTTAAATATTATACAAGTGTACTACAGCTGATAGTTCTGAAGAAGATGTACAGGTAATTTATAATGACATAGAGACAGTTCTGAAAAAAGCAAAGTTATATGAAGTTGCAATAGTGTTGGGATTTTTTTAATGTCATAGTTGATGACGGAAGAACTTCAGACATTTTTGGTGAGTATGGCCTGGGAGAGAGGAATGGCAGAGATTGTAAATTAATTAAATGGGCGAAAATACAGAGCACGGTTGTAGGAAACACCTGGTTCAAACAGGTTCCCCGAAGACTAGCAATGTGGTTCAGCCCCGAGAAAAAGACTTTTATTCAAATAGACTATGTATTTTAAAAAAAACAATTCCGGGAAACATTACTGACAACAAAAGCCTTGCCAGGAGCTGACTGCAATAGTGACCACGACCCATTATGTGGAAAACAATAGAGTAAAGCGAAAGAAAGCATACAGAAAAGTGAGAAACATCAAACTGAATACAGAACTCCTTAAAAATTATCAAGGATTGCGAGAACAACACAGAGTTATTATACCAAATACATGACAAAGATACATAGCATTGATGAAAAATGGGATATGTTAATAAGAGATTCTATCCATCAAACTGTTAAGTAGATAATTCCACCGAAAAAAGATGCTCTCAAGAACAAATGGATGACAGACATCTTGGGACTGATCGACAAGAATTAGTAATTAAAAAAAAATATTGCCGGATTAAAAAAAAGAAACCAAGTACAGATGAATGTGTGGGAAAAAGGACTATCAGCCTCTCATATCACATAACAAATCTGCTTCTGTGAATTATTATGAGAATAACAAGGAAAAAAGAACACAATTAAGATGGGTAATTCCTTTTTGTTGAAGGAAAGGGAATACACAATGTCCTTTAAACATTGTGAACACTAAAGGAAAGGGCTTGAGAAGTACAGAAAGATCTCTACTTGTGGTTCTCTGATTAAACCAAGGCATTCGACAAGGCAATACATGATGATATTATTAAAATAATTGAAGACCTAAACATAGACAGTTAAGACCTGAAAATTTTAAAACTGTACTGGCAACAGGAAAACAGATAAAGAAATAGACAAGAAATAGGATTCTTTTGAAAACATATGAGAAAGGAAAGTTCTCGGCATCATGTGGAACGAATTCAACACCAATGCACAGATAAGACAGATGACTGAACAACAGCCAGTCTCATGGCTGATCAGGAAAAAGAGATAGACGTATATTTGTCAGGTGATGAGAAGAAACAGTCAGAGAAATCCAAATACAAGCTATAAAGTGGAACACAAAAGGCCAAAGAAAAAGAGTCAGACCGCGTGAAACTCTGAAGAGGACATTGTTAAGAGAGGCCAAATTAGTAGGCATAAAATCCCTTGATGAGGCTGAAAGACTCGCCTAAGACAGGAAAAAATGGCGAACTACTTTGCGAGCCCTAAGTGACTTTTAACGGCACGGGAAGGATATAAGAGATAAGATTTAAGAAGAATTTCATAGGGTCCTGCTATGCTTTGCTGTTCTTTAAAGATAAAAGATAATTGTAAACTAAACTAACTGACATGAAAGGAATAGCAGATTGTATGCGTACATTTACTTCATTTATTTCATTCACTTAATTCACAACTAGAGGTCGCTAGTGAAGATTTTAAGAAATTGCTCTCTACTTTGAAGTGACTGCTGATCTCAGTACAAGTGTGTGCATAATTATAACTCTCCAAGTCAGGCTTGTGACTCAACTTTGTAAGAATGTTAACTGCTTTTCAGACATACTTAGTATCTGAGTTATTCCGAATGAGTTTCTCGATGTTTCCTTTTCCGCTCTTATCTAATTCAATATTGAATTATGTTTCTAAGTAACCGATAGCTATTTAATTCGTTTTTTCTTTTGTCCATATATCTTTCCCTCATGAGACGCAATATATCAGTTGGTATCAAAAGGACACCAGTTTATGTTTAGTTCTCACCTCTTTAATGGGAATATGGTTGTCAAATATATTCCACAAGATCTGTTCCTAGTGTCTTATCAATCAGGGTCAGTTAGTTGGTACACTTGATCTAGAGGTGTTGCTTGCAACTCTTTCAAACATGATTCTAAGTGAATTTAATAAAACCTCTAGGATAGATAGACAGACAAACAAGCAAGCAGACATGCGAGCAGGCAGGCATGCATGCAGAAAAACAAACAGACAGACAAACACATAGATAGATAAACAGACACACACATAGATAGATAGACAGACAGATAGATAGACAGATAGACAGGCAGAAAGACGGACATATAGATAGATAGATAGATAGATAGATAGATAGATAGATAGATAGATAGATAGATAGATAGATAGATAGATAGATAGATAGATAGATAGATAGTTAGATAGATAGGATAGATAGATAGATAGATTTTGCAATAATACGAAGTTTCAGGTACTCATTAACACAACGTTAGAATAAATATTACTATTTTTAAAGTAAGAATTAAACTTACACATCTCTAAGCACTGGTTTAGACTGAAATATTTAAGTCTTATATCGTCTTCCATGATTTATATGTTTTTAACAACACACAACTGAAGGATAGAAAGACAGACAAAATGGTCTGCTGTCGTACTCTCGTACTAACAGTGCGAGCGAGAGACAGACACACACACAGAGAGAGAGAGAGAGAGAAGGTGAAAGGTAGACAGCTAGATAGAGATACATACATTAATTCCGATACTGAAATGTTGTCTGTCCATCTTCCAAAACACTGATATTCAGAGAGTAAGTAAAAACAAACATGCATAGATGGTTTTGTTACCACGGTATATAACGAACTGAGTAATTTTACTTCTTACATTTACATTAATTTCACAACCAGAAAATTACTCAAGTATTAAAATAAGAATATTTTATTAAACCGTTTATTCTTTTTAATCGTATCTATTTTATTAATGAGCATATTCTTCTGGTACATCATTTATCTATTTCTGTTATTCAAAATAAAAAAATGATATAATTTTATCTTTAAATCTCGACAGCACAAAAGAGAGAGAGAGAGAAAAAAAGAGATAGATAGATAGATAGATAGATAGATAGATAGATAGATAGATAGATAGATAGATAGATAGATAGATAGATAGATAGATAGATAATTAGGTAATTAATTAATTAGATTATTACATAATTAGATAATTCGATAGATGTGCATAAATATATATCAACATGCATTACTATATAATACAAACTTTTGAAGTTATTTCATCATTTGCATGTCCCTTGCGGAACTTTGCCTCCCTATCAGCACTCATGTCGGCCTCTTGGTTGTAAGCAAGATGGCGTGTTGCTGATGCATCCATTTGCAGATCATTAACGATGTTGTAAATTAATTAAATGGGCGAAAATACAGAGCACGGTTGTAGGAAACACCTGGTTCAAACAGATTCCCCTAAGACTTGCAATGTGGTTCAGCCCCGACAAAAAGACTTTTATTCAAATAGACTATGTATTAAAAAAAAAAACAATTCCGAGAAACATTACTGACAACAAAAACCTTACCAGGAGCTGACTGCAATAGTGACCACGACCCATTATGTGGAAAACAATGGAGTAAAGCGAAAGAAAACATACAGAAAAGTGAGAAACATCAAACTGAATACAGAACTCCTTAAAAATTATCAAGGATTGCGAGAACAACACAGAGTTATTATACCAAATACATGACAAAGATGCATAGCATTGATGAACAATGGGATATGTTAATAAGAGATTCTATCCATCAAACTGTTAAGTAGATAATTCCACCGAAAAAGATGCCCTCAAGAATAAATGGATGACAGACATCTTGGGACTGATCGACAAGATAAGAATTAGTAATTAAAAAAAAATATTGCCGGATTAAAAAAAAGAAACCAAGTACAGATGAATGTGTGGGAAAAAGGACTATCAGCCTCTCATATCACATAACAAATCTGCTTCTGTGAATTATTATGAGAATAACAAGGAAAAAAGAACACAATTAAGATGGGTAATTCCTTTTTGTTGAAGGAAAGGGAACACACAATGTCCTTTAAACATTGTGAACACTAAAAGAAAGGGCTTGAGAAGTACAGAAAGATCTCTACTTGTGATTCATTGATTAAACCAAGGCATTCGACAAGGCAATACATGATGATATTATTAAAATAATTGAAGACCTAAACATAGACAGTTAAGACCTGAAAATTGTAAAACTGTACTGGCAACAGGAAGCAACTATTCGTGTTGAAAATAAAACTGGAAAATATCAACTAATAAAACAAGGAGTGTGACAGGGATGTGTACTATCTACAAATATTTTTTGTCTGTACAGCGAGAATAGTCTAAGAACGATCAGTACATATATTATTCAACACATCCTTATTAATGAATGTCAAAAAACATAAATTGCTGTATTGAACCTATCTTATTATATGGAAGTGAATCATGGACAATAGGCATTTCTGCACAAAAATCATTGGACACAGCAGAAATGTTGTTTAATAGAAGAATGTTGCGAATCATCTGGACAACAAAAATAACTAATGAAGAATGTATGAGAAGAGCTGGAGAGGCAACAAATCTTGTTATAAAAATAAGAGAGAGACAATATACCTTCACAAGACATTTTTATGAGATCCGTGTGGCCGGAGGACGAACAAATATAACTGACAATTAATAAGCAAATCGGTTTCTTGCATGTGGCGTAGGATACATTTATTTGTGGTTTTTCTAGTGGTTTTTGAAAAATCAAAAGATTGAAAAGTGGCTTATAACACGAGGGATTGCTATCTGAAACATATTTGAAAAAGGGATATATTTTTTTGATTTTAAAACCCTTATGAAAATGACATTGTGTGACCGCAGCGAACGTAAATGTGTGTTAGTGTGTATTACTTTTGTTCAATAGCGTAATATATTGTTGGTAATTTCATTTTTCATGCTGCAAAAACAGCATCGATTTTTAAGAATCTTGAGAATATATGGCATTCAAAACTCTGAAGAGGACATTGTTAAGAGAGGCCAAATTAGTAGGCATAAAATCCCGTGATGAGGCTGAAAGACTCGCCTAAGACAGGAAAAATTGGCGAACTACTTTGCGAGCCCTATGTGACTTTTAACGGCACGGGAAGGATATAAGAGATAAGATATAAGAAGAATTTCATTGGGTCCTGCTATGCTGCTGATCTTTAAAGATAAAAGATAATTGTAAACTAAATTAACTGACATGAAAGGAATAGCAGATTGTATGCGTACATTTACTTCATTTATTTCATTCACTTAATTCACAACTAGAGGTCGCTAGTGAAGATTTTAAGACATTGCTCTCTACTTTGAAGTGACTGCTGATCTCAGTACAAGTGTGTACATAATTATAACTCTCCAAGTCAGGCTTGTGACTCAACTTTGTAAGAATGTTAACTGCTTTTCAGACATACTTAGTATCTGAGTTATTCCGAATGAGTTTCTCGATGTTTTCTTTTCCGCTCTTATCTAATTCAAAATTGAATTATGTTTCTAAGTAACCGATAGCTATTTAATTCGTTTTTTCTTTTGTCCATATATCCTTCCCTCATGAGACGCAATATATCAGTTGGTATCAAAAGGACATCAGTTTATGTTTAGTTCTCACCTCTTTAATGGGAATATGGTTGTCAAATATATTCCACAAGATCTGTTCCTAGTGTCTTATCAATCAGGGTCAGTTAGTTGGTACACTTGATCTAGAGGTGTTGCTTGCAACTCTTTCAAACATGATTCTAAGTGAATTTAATAAAACCTCTAGGATAGATAGACAGACAAACAAGCAAGCAGACATGCGAGCAGGCAGGCATGCATGCAGAAAAACAAACAGACAGACAAACACATAGATAGATAAACAGACACACACATAGATAGATAGACAGACAGATAGATAGACAGATAGACAGGCAGAAAGACCGACATATAGACAGATAGATAGATAGATAGATAGATAGATAGATAGATAGATAGATAGATAGATAGATAGATAGATAGATAGATAGATAGATAGATAGATAGATAGATAGATAGATAGATAGATAGATAGATAGATTTTGCAATAATACGAAGTTTCAGGTACTCATTAACACAACGTTAGAATAAATATTACTATTTTAAAAGTAAGAATTAAACTTACACATCTCTAAGCACTGGTTTAGACTGAAATATTTAAGTCTTATATCGTCTTCCATGATTTATATGTTTTTAACAACACACAACTGAAGGATAGAAAGACAGACAAAATGGTCTGCTGTCGTACTCTCGTACTAACACAATAATTGGTGTATAAGTATACAACTATACACTAAACACTGCAGTAAAGCTGTGATACTAGAATGTATAAAATTGGAAAAAAGTAGGAGCAGCTTTATTACTTAACGATTACAAAGTTGTGACGTTTCGGCGCGAGCCTTAATCATACAAAAACATACAGGACGAAGAAATAGGGAGAGGAGATAAAGTATAGATTTACATGAATACTGTAAAAAAAAAAAAGTACTTAGCTGTAAATAAGGTGTGGCTTGTCTGGCGGTGTGTGTCAGGAATGGATCTGGTAGGACGTGGAAATTGTTTAAATAGAGACCTGTGACATGTGGTCGGTGGGTTGTAACTGGGAGTGGTGGATGGGGAACCGGGGAGGGGAGAGAGAGTGACGCACTACTGGCCTAGCTAGGAGAATTTGAAACAGGTGATTGGGGAAGAGATGTTGCAGAGAAGAGGGGTTGCTGAGAAAATAGCGGGGTTGCAGAGTGATGCTGTGAGGAAGTTTGAAAAGTAAAAAGGGGTGGATTTAGTGGAGAGGTACTATAATGATTGAAGAAGATGATGTTACGTGTAACTAAACAGCGAGTTTAACCCATGTGGTTCCAGCGTCCCATAATTTTGAATGCACCGGTTCTCAAGTGCCAGGCGGCTTGTGTCATCTGCGTGACATTGTTTAATGGCTGTTACCAGAAAATCAGATTTGCCTCTGTGGTTGGGGCCATTGAAATGATTTGGGACTGGTTTCGAAGCATGCAGGGTGATGTCGTATAGATGTTTTTGCATGCGGTCCCCTAATCTGAGGCCAGTCTCACCGATATATGTTATCCTGCATCTTTTGCACACGAAGACATATATCACATTTCGGGACTCGCATGTGAATCCCTCATGAAGAGTGAGGATAGTTTTGGGAAAGGTGATTGTTTTCGTTTCCCAAACTACAGGGCAGGTAACGCAGCGGGGGCGGTTACATTTTCTGGTGCCAACATACTTAAGGCTCTGCTTCAAGTGGCTGTGGACGAGGATGTCCTTAAGGTTTGGCTCACGTTTGTATGCCAATAGGGGTGCTTTAGAGAAAATGTTACGAGTGTCGGAGTCGAGTTGGATTATCGGCAGATGACGATAAAGGATTTTCTTAACCATCTGACCAGTTTTATGCCTCTAACAAAGAACATAAACTTAACCGACTTCTACCACAGCCGGTCTCTTCTACTTCTAGAGGTGAACCACTTTCCAAACAGCCCCCCTCTTCTGCTACACCTGACCAACAGACTTCTATCTCACTTGACCATCAGACACTTGTAACACCCCCTGAACTACCTTCCCAGATTACACACCATATTCAAGTACTCGCACCCCCATCCTCAGATGATACCCCATCTCCTTCTCATCCTCCTCCAGCCTCTAATGTAGTTTGTATTCCCCCCGACTTGCCCCTTTCTGATGATGAAAAACTAGTTCTGGCCAAGGGTCTTAAGTTTATTCCCACTCGGCCTCGTTGTGATCGCTATTTTTTACTCCGCGATGTTAAACAATTTCACCGTCGATTACGTCTTAAATATTACTTTGCTAACAAAGAGTCCAACCAACCCACACAAGACCCCGATAACCCATTTGCACGTTACGACCACCATAAATATAGCTGGACACCTTCCCCCGGGGCTTCCCAAGCTTTAGATCTTTATATTGATACGACGTGGGGTGAGATTCTTAACCTCAAGCCACCAAGAATTCGACATTTTAACCTAAATAAGGGAGAGTCCAGAGCATTGTCCACTCTGAAACATCGAAACGACATTGTAATCAAGCCAGCTGATAAGACCAGCAATCTCGTAGTTTGGAAAAAAGATTTATATATCGCGGAAGGAATGTCCCAACTCAACAATACAAAATTCTATGCCCCAGCGAAAAACGATACTACCCGTTCTAATAATGACATAGTGGAAGCAACCATTAAAGATCTAATCACAGAAGGTGGCCTCCCACCCCAAGCTATTTCTCTTCACATTAAGGACAGCTGTTTAGGCACACCCACTTTCTATCTTCTTCCTAAAATCCATAAACCAGGTAACCCTGGACGCCCCATTGTATCAGCGTGTTCATGCCCCACTGAGCACATTTCTGATTTTTTAGATAGCATTTTCCAGCCTCTTGTACAAAGACTACCCTCCTTTTTGAAAGACACCAACCACGCATTAACAATTTTTGATACAATCACACTCTCTCAACACCACACCTATCACATCTTTCTCCTTGATGTCTGCTCTCTTTACACTTCTATCCCACATAAGGATGGACTCTTAGCACTCCGCCATTTTCTCGACAAAGACCCTCACCCCACAACTAACACTGACACCATAATTAGACTTACAGAGCTAGTACTAAACCAAAATTCTTTCGAATTCAACGGCGAATACTTCGAGTAAATCAGTGGTGTTGCTATGGGAACGAAAATGGGTCCCAGTTATGCATGTCTATTTATGGGCTTTCTGGAAGTCAAATTATGGGAAACCTACACTGGCAGATTTCCAGAATTCTATAAAAGGTACATCGATGATGGTATTGGAATTACAAGTATGCCACATGAAGACCTTGAAAAATTTATTGAATTCGCCAATACACTCAATAAGAACATAAAATTCACTTATGAAATCTCTGACAAGTCTGTTAATTTTTTAGACATTAAAATTTCTGTTGGCACAAACAGGCTTGTTACCTCTGTATTTTACAAGCCCACCGATAGCCACACCTATTTGCTTTACACCTCCTCCCATCCTGAGGCCTGTAAGAACTCCATCCCATATTCCCAACTCCTCCGTCTTCGCCGCATATGTCAGGATAATTTGGACTTTTTAGATCAGTCCAACAAGTTATTAGAATTTTTCCGTCATCGCCACTACCCAGAAAAGGTCCTTCGTAAAGCCTTCAACCGTATCCAACTAGTGAGTCGCAAAGAAGTATTCAGGAAAAAGTCTGTTACTCCATCTGACAGAGTTAAGTTAGTACTGCCTTTCCACCCACACGGTCAGATGGTTAAGAAAATCCTTTATCATCATCTGCCGATAATCCAACTCGACTCCGACACTCGTAACATTTTCTCTAAAGCACCCCTATTGGCATACAAACGTGAGCCAAACCTTAAGGACATCCTCGTCCACAGCCACTTGAAGCAGAGCCTTAAGTATGTTGGCACCAGAAAATGTAACCGCCCCCGCTGCGTTACCTGCCCTGTAGTTTGGGAAACGAAAACAATCACCTTTCCCAAAACTATCCTCACTCTTCATGAGGGATTCACATGCGAGTCCCGAAATGTGATATATGTCATCGTGTGCAAAAGATGCAGGATAACATATATCGGTGAGACTGGCCTCAGATTAGGGGACCGCATGCAAAAACATCTATACGACATCACCCTGCATGCTTCGAAACCAGTCCCAAATCATTTCAATGGCCCCAACCACAGAGGCAAATCTGATTTTCTGGTAACAGCCATTAAACAATGTCACGCAGATGACACAAGCCGCCTGGCACTTGAGAACCGGTGCATTCAAAATTATGGGACGCTGGAACCACATGGGTTAAACTCGCTGTTTAGTTACACGTAACATCATCTTCTTCAATCATTATAGTACCTCTCCACTAAATCCACCCCTTTTTACTTTTCAAACTTCCTCACAGCATCACTCTGCAACCCCGCTATTTTCTCAGCAACCCCTCTTCTCTGCAACATCTCTTCCCCAATCACCTGTTTCAAATTCTCCTAGCTAGGCCAGTAGTGCGTCACTCTCTCTCCCCTCCCCGGTTCCCCATCCACCACTCCCAGTTACAACCCACCGACCACATGTCACAGGTCTCTATTTAAACAATTTCCACGTCCTACCAGATCCATTCCTGACACACACCGCCAGACAAGCCACACCTTATTTACAGCTAAGTACTTTTTTTTTTTTACAGTATTCATGTAAATCTATACTTTATCTCCTCTCCCTATTTCTTCGTCCTGTATGTTTTTGTATGATTAAGGCTCGCGCCGAAACGTCACAACTTTGTAATCGTTAAGTAATAAAGCTGCTCCTACTTTTTTCCAATTTTATACATTCTCGTACTAACAGTGCGAGCGAGAGACAGACAAACAGAGAGAGAGAGAGAGAGAAGGTAAAAGGTAGACAGCTAGATAGAGATACATACATTAATTCCGATACTGAAATGTTGTCTGTCCATCTTCCAAAACACTGATATTCAGAGAGTAAGTAAAAACAAACATGCATAGATGGTTTTGTTACCACGGTATATAACGAACTGAGTACTTTTACTTCTTACATTTACATTAATTTCACAACCAGAAAATTACTCAAGTATTAAAAAAGAATATTTTATTAAATCGTTCATTCTTTTTAATCGTATCTATTTTATTAATGAGCATATTCTT
>CM019698.1:988670-1008924 GCA_009760885.1 Achatina immaculata
TACTGTTACTATTTCCTTCTTGATGGCTGTGGCTCTTTATCTTTCTGGGTATTGGTTTCGTTTCTTGTGTTGGCTTTTCAGTTTTCGTCTCGCAGTTGCTTCTTTCAGTGAAGTAGTGATATTTTTACATATTGTTTGCAAATGTAAAATAATAGTAATTGTTGAGTATATAATTTGTAACATAAATTGCTTGGTCGATATATCACATTTAAAAAATGTCCTCTCTGAATTAATCATTAAAAGTAAAACAACATGACTATAGATATTGATAAGTACATATTCAATGATTTTAAACGAATTATTTTCTTCGAAAAGAGACACATTAAAATTTACAAAGCCACACACTAATTTTGAGATCTACTGTGCAAACAGTGCTATTTCTAAAATGAAAATAGCATTTTATAAAGACAAGGAAGTGGTGAGAACTAAAGAATGTAACAACCTGAGTTCATTTCATTGTCAGAATTTACGATGTAGGCAATTAAGTACTTATGTACAATTGTATGTGTGTACACACGTCCCTACCTTCCTATCTGCCTGCCTGTATATCTATTTGTCTGTTGTCTGTCTCTCTGTGTCTGTCTGTCTGTGTCTGTCTGTCTGTCTATCCATACACGGGGGGAAGGGCTGATTGATAAGTTTTCGGCATAAGCTACAAATACTTGAAGCACAAAGCTGATATTACTTTTCTTCTAATCTGTCTGTCTGCCGATCTTTTCGTGCATATATCTGTCTCATGCAGCGGAAATTTACAAATAGAATTGCAGCTTCTTTCAAGTATTAAAAAACAGAAAAAAAAGAATGAAACTCTCAGAGCACCAGATACGTATCAACAGGTAAAGACACAAAGATGATAAGCAATTGCTAGTTGCATGTTTGTACAACTCTATAGTTGTCAGTTTGAATAGTAAAGTAGTCATGTTCATTTGTGAGAATTATGAAAATGTAACAAATACAACTACAGAGTTTAATCTATACTGACGTAACATAAAGAAGAAATGAAAAACAAACTTACTACCTGTATAGAAATATTTTTAAATATGGACAGAACAAAATTCAGTAAAGAGGTTAGTGTCTGTCTATCGCTCTAACTGTCTTCCTTCCCCTCTGTCTGCCTGCCTGATTGTCTACCTCACTGTTTGCCTGCTTGATTGCCTGTATGCCTGTTTGTCTCTCTATCTGCTTGCCTGCCTTGACACTGTCTGTGCCTCTATCTGCTTGAATGTCTATATGTCTGTCTGTCTCTATGTCTGTTTGCGTGACTATATGTATGTATGTCTCTCTGTCCGCTTGCCTGCTTGTATGTCTGTCTCTCTGTCTGCTTCCTGCCTATCTCTTTATCTGATTGCTGCCTGTATGTCTGTCTGTCTGTCTGTCTATCTGTTTACCTGTCAATATGTCTGTCTGTCTACTTGCCTGCCTGTATGCCTTCCTGTCTCTCTATTTTGCCTGCCTGTTTTTCTGTCTGCTTTGCTGCCTTTATATCTGCCTGTCTCTCTGTCTGCTAGTCTGTCTGTATGTTTGTCTTTCTCTCTGTCTCCTTCCCGTCCTCTATGTATGCTTGTCTCTCTACCTACTTGCTTGACTGTGTGTCTGTCTGTCCCTCTATCAGCTTTCCTGCCCGTCTCTTTATCTACTTGCCTGTCTATCTGTCTGTCTGTTCGTCTGTTTTGTGCTTCTAAGATTTAGAAATAATGAAACTATCTCAGTCTATGTACTTAACCGTAAGTCTACACCCATTGAAGAATTCTCTTGCGTTTACTAATGTTTATGAGTGTGTAGAATTATTTAAATTACATTTGATAAAGTATATATAACACTTAATTTAAAAAGTGATATTTCAGAGTGTCTCAAATACGCTTCTTTCCGTCTTAAAATATAAAAATACCACTACTTTGGGAATTTAAATACTTACTCTCTTTATTCATATTTTGTTGACCAAATACGGGAAAATCCGTATTTCTGGTTTCCGTGCGTTGTTGACCGAAAGGCGGATTTGCCGTATTCGATGGTCGTCTTATTTAAACTGTTTCTAGCGTGTTATTTAAAGTAATTTTTGGTTGTTTGTATTTTTACTGCAAAGTTAATATAATAAAATATTGTTTTTAATCTTCGTAACTTAAAAAAAAATAGAAATCTCGCGGGTTTAGCTGTCGGAAACACGTGTTTACGAGATTTCGCCAAGTCGACATTTTGTGCAAATGGCGGAGCACGTTACGCTCGATGTTACTGCGACAGTACAATGAATTATGCCCAGAATCTTTTGTCAGACTACCCTAGTAATGAATAAAAACCACTGTTTAATGATTCTAGTAATGAAATTGATGTGTTTCAAAGTGATTTCTGTGACGGCGATCTGATTAAAAATACGATAACTAGGCACAGTGTTGCTGTGTCAGAAGTGAAAATTCCAGAGATAGTGTGATTGTGATTCGAAGTCAGGATATGATTTTTCAACAGTAAGTATTTCATATTTTTTATGTGATATAGTTAGCAGTGATATAGGTGTGTGGAGTAACATTGATTCTACACCAGTTCTTGAAACATTTATAGGAAATTCTGGTGTTTCAGTGAATGTAAACAAACAAGACAGCATGGAGGAAATTTTCAGTACAGTGTTTGGCAATGATTTTTTTAAAACTGTTACCTCATCATGAAAATTTATACTGTGCACAGACACAACATATGAACAAACTACTGCCTTTTTGTCTGAAAATATAACACATTCAGACATTAACAAATTCTTTGGATTGATCATTTTGATGGGCCAGACTAGGAAGCCACACTGAACAACAGACCCTCTTCTGGAAACACCAATATTTTCAAAAACAATGAGCAGAGCTAAATTTGAGCATCTTCTGACACTTCTGCATTTCTCTGACAACTCTCAAACATTTCCAGAAACAAGTAGAATTAGTAAAATAAAACCTCTGCTGGATTATTTTTTGCCTAAATTTCAAGAGCTGTATAAACCGAAGCAGCAGCTTTCGACTGATGAAGGAAAGACGAAAGATTTGTTCGCATGATATCAACAATGCACAACAGCGATTGTCTGGAATAGTAAATAATCATGTTCTGGTGAATCCTGAGGATGAAGGCACTAAAAAAGCATCATCTAGCAAGTGCAGAGTGTGCTTGGTCAATGAGAAAAAGAGTGAAACAAATTTTTTTTTGTCAAAGTGGTCAAAGTTGTCAAGTTCCACTGCATTCAGATAGTTGTTTCACAAGATATCACACCCTCAAGAAGTACTAGAGGGTCTTGGGAGTCTGTCTACCAAGTTGGATTACATTCCCTAAAGGGTGAGTAGAGATATGCATGTTTTTCTAAGTTCACTCAAAAATGTTCATTTTTCAGAAAAATGGCTGGGAACTGGGGGTTTTTCAGGGTAAATAACTGTGGTCAACAAAGTGTTCAGAGTGTCTCAAATACGCTTCTTTCCGTCTTAAAATATAAAAATACCACTACTTTGGGAATTTAAATACTTACTCTCTTTATTCATATTTTAAAATACAGTAATCAAAAATAGTGTTAAAAGACTAATGGGATTAATTCTAAAATGTATACATTAGTAATATTTTAAGAAAATAAGTTTTGTTTCTAATACACATTAATTGTTAGAAATAAATGTGCGTAACACTTTGTTAGTATACATTTTATATATAATTTTGTAAAATGCATTAACTATTTAAAAACACTGTATTTTTATTTGGTTTAAACATGTGTATATTGTTGTGTACGAAGTTATGTATGCATGCACGGATTTAAAATTATGTATACGAAAGACTGTATATATCTAGTTATGTATGTATGTATAACTACAATGTTAATGTATGTATGTATGTATGTATGTAAGTATGTATGTATGTATGTATGTATGTATGTATGTATGTATGTATGTATGTGTGTGTATGTATGTATGTATGTATGTATATGTCTACTTTTCCGTCTGTCTATCACTGTCTATTTGTGCGTTCGTCTGTCTATCTGCCTGGCTGTTTGCATGCCTCTCTACATGTCTGTCGATCTTTCTGTCTGTATGCTCTGTGAAGATTTGTTTAAAAAATAAAATTACCCCTTCATTTGTTACACTGTCCTATGTGACTACTAAAACTTAATAAAATCAGTCTGAGAAACAAATGTCCTTTGAAGTTTTGTATAACACTAGCTATCACTATAAACAATGAAATAGTCATATCTGTTGTGAAGTTCATTAAATTTAGGCAAGAGATACTACCGACTTTTTTATACTATGTTATACTAAAAATGGTTTATATATTTTGATTTTTAAAAATGTATTAAAAAATAGACTACTCAAATGTATTTTACTGTGTACAACACCAGAAACTTTGGAAATAATTTTAAAAATGGGATTTGCAACACATCTGATACAATTAACAGCATTGCTGTATCTAGACCAACAAGCAGCAGTAAGAATAAATGGTGAAACAACAACTTGTTTTGACATAAAACAGGGTTCCGTCAGGGGTGTATGTTGTCGCCTTAATTATTTAACTTGTATACTGAAAATATAATGAAAAATGTTAGAGAAGATGTAGACAAAGAACATTGCGGTCCCATAACAATTGAAGATTATGATATACCAGAGATTAGATATGCTGATGACACAGTATTACTGTCCACAACACAAAAATGAATGGAAAAACTAATTATGTCAGTCCGCAAGAACAGCGAAGAGCAAAACCTCTATCTTAATGCAAAGAAATCTAAATTGATAACAACTGAAAAAACAAAAGAGGCAGCTGAAACATGTACCAATCAGGGAAAACTGGAAGAAGTGCAGAATTTTGAATATCTTGGATCACTACTAACTAATAACGGAGGTACAATGAGGGAAATTTAAAAAATGGCATCTATCGCTCTTCAGACAAAACTACAAAAATAAGATTTTTAAGGGCATGCATCATTACAACATATACCTTTGAGACCTGAACACTTAACAAAACAGCTGAGAAACACATATATGCCTTTGAATGTAAATGCTAGACAAGAGTTCTTACAATACCATGAACACAAAAAAGAAAAAGAAAACAAATAAACAGAACAAATGTATTCATACCAGAAGAACTTAATATTGAAGAAGGCTGGCTAGTAGAAAGCTGATTAACTGTCTGTTTCTTTGATCTTTTCCTGCCTGTCAATCTATCTATCTATCTATCTATCTATCTATCTATCTATCTATCTATCTATCTATCTATCTATCTATCTATCTATCTATCTATCTATCTATCTATCTATCTATCTATCTATCTATCTATCTTTCAACTGTCTGTCTGTCTGTCTCAATATTTATCTAACTGTCTGTCTGTCTGTCTGTCTGTCTATCTGTTTATGTTATGCTCCTAAGACAAAGAGATAATGGAACAACGTCACTCAATGCACACTCCATAAGACTGATATATTTCAGAATTTTAATGTATAAAACAATGTGTACGAATGTACACAATAATTTAATTAACATTTTAAATAGTAAAATAGCTATATCTGTTATGGAAATGTTTTACGCAACATGTGATGCTTCTGAATATGTCAGATATGTTTCTTCTGAACTTAAAATACAAAAACAGGATAGTTTTGTGAAATAACATACGTACTTTCTGTATTCATATTTTAAATCCCACCCGACAAAATAAAAGGAAGAAAGAAAATGACACAATTATTAAAAACTTTAATTGGTTTATTTCTAATTGTTATAAAAGTTGTTTTCATTGTAGAGAATGGCAAATTTTATTTCTAAAACATTAGGCAGTTCTTAGAAGTCACTGTGTGTAAGGATTTACTATAAAATATACCTGTTGAATTTGTTGCTTTCAATAGAGAAGTCATTTAGTGAATTTGAATTACTTTAGAACTTTTTATGTATTTATTTACGAATGGACATTTTTATGGATGTTTCTATGGATATGTATATATATATATATATATATATATATATATATATATATATATATATATATAGACCGCGTGAAACTCTGAAGAGGACATTATTAAGATAGGCCAAATTAACAGGCATAAAATCCTCTGATGAGGTTGAAAGACTCGCCGAAGAGAGGAAAAATTGGCGAACTACTTTGCGAGCCCTATGTGACGTTTAACGGCACGTGAAGGATATAAGATATAAGAAGATAAGATATAAATATAGTTAATATTTATTTAAGTTCTATATCAGTCCCTCCATCCATCCATCTATCTATCCACCCACCCATCTCCCATCATTCCAAATGGCATATTTAAATAGCAAAATCGCTTTTTTTAAAATTTGGGATTCATATATAAAGTAAGAAATGTGTTATTATTAAAGGTATGAAAATGTGTATTATTATTTTCTTTTATTATTAAAGCATAAAAGAGAGAAATGTGGTAACATGGGTTCTACTAACGAAAATACAGGACCATTTGAGTTAGTTCTACAAACTGTCTGTCCTTTTATCTGCTGTGTTGTTTTTGTATAAACTAGGGGAAAGTATGAACATCTTTATTACTTAACGAGTACACATTTGTGACTCTTCGGTGTGAACCTTAGTCGTACAAAAACACACATGACGAAGAAATAGAGAGAGAAGATAAAGTATAGGTTCACACGAATACTATTAAAAAGAGAAACAAATTGTTTAAAGAGTACTTAGCTGTAAATTGTAAGCTATGACTTGTCCTGTGGTATGTGTACCACGTTACTCTAAATCCATTCCTGACACACACCGCCGGACAAGTCATACCTTACAATTTATAGCTAAGTACTCTTTTATTTTTTTTCTCTTTTTAATAGTATTCGTGTGAATCTATACTTTATCTCCTCTCCCTATTTCTTCGTCCTGTATGTTTTGGTATGATTAAGGCTCGCGCCTAAACGTCACAACTTTGCAATCGTTAAGAAATAAAGTTGCTCCTACTTTTTCCTAGTTTATACATTCAGATATTCAGGTTGTATTTACGATTCAAAAGTGGTTTGGAAACGATTACAAATGCAACTAGATATGAACGCCCAATTTCTGTTCGTAATGAGGAACTTATTGCAAAAGTCAGAAGACAGATACAAGAAGATCGTTATTTGACTTTGAGTATGATGGCAAATTAATTTGGTGTTAATCGAGAGATCATTCCTAAAATGTTAGTGGAAGATTTGGGGACAAAAAAAATTGCTGGTTTATATTAGATTCGATGTCTGACGACCACAAAATATCAGCGTGTTAAGTACGCAAAAGACATCACCAAAACGTGTCGCAGAAATAAACATTTCGTAAATTTGATTGTTGCTAAATATCTTTTTCTTCTTCTTCTGCTTCTACTTCGTTCGTTTCTACCACCAAGACCGCCCTGTGATCCTACTGAATTTACGCCTATCGTCCTTGTTAAGTCCCGTGGTCCCCCGTGTGATCCTCGAAATGACCACACGTGATCCCCGAGAGGACCTCAAGAGGTTCAGATTATCGCATGGCTTGAGCCTGTATTCTCGGTGGTTCTCAAACGAAGGATTGCGTGACAACATGGTTTTCTTTCACCAGTTTAGTCTAGAGTTGGAGATTCTCACCTGAAAATCTCGACGTGTTTTGGATATCAGTGTATCCCCGCTGGGTGAGAGGTGGTAGCCCATCCAGCCCAGAGTTGGACTTTCTCATATGAAAACCTCAGCATGATTAGGATACGCATACTTCCCCGCCGGGTGAGAGGCAGTTGCCTATCTTGACTGCCCTGGTCCAGTGTCTCCGACTTCAGCATTTTGTGGTTGTGGCCGCTACCCTTCCTAGTTCTGACCAGGATGGAGCTTTTGTCCAGGAGGACGAATCCTCGCCACTAGCAACTTCCACCTTTGGGTTGAGCCGGTTTATGCATAGTATCCCAGTACGGGCGAGTTTGGGACGTGACCAACCTCTAGAGCAGAGGTACCGTGGCATGCATAGCCTTCAAGTTTCACCCCTGGTGTGAGCCGGTTTAGGCATATTTCATTAATATGGGTGTATACCGGGCGTGACCGACCTCTAGAGCGGAGGCGGCGTGACATGAGTAGCCATCAAGTTTCACCCCTGGTGTGTGCCGGTTTAGGCATATTTCATTAATATGGGTGTATACCGGGCGTGACCGACCTCTAGAGCGGAGGCGGCGTGACATGAGTAGCCATCAAGTTTCACCCCTGGTGTGTGCCGGTTTAGGCATATTTCATTAATATGGGTGTATACCGGGCGTGACCGACCTCTAGAGCGGAGGCGGCGTGACATGAGTAGCCATCAAGTTTCACCCCTGGTGTGTGCCGGTTTAGGCATATTTCATTAATATGGGTGTATACCGGGCGTGACCGACCTCTAGAGCGGAGGCGGCGTGACATGAGTAGCCATCAAGTTTCACCCCTGGTGTGTGCCGGTTTAGGCATATTTCACCTGTGTAAGTGTATTTTGGACGTAGACGACCTCTAGAGCAGAGGCGCCGTGGTATGTGTAGCTGTCGCAGCGATACTACTGGACATACCGATTAAACTTCACTTTATCCTTTCCTTCACCTTTTCATATCGGCGCCGCAAGGCAACCCTTACTTCTTTTCCGCAGTTTCTTCCTTGACCGGGAGGAGCTTCACTCCACGCGCGGCTTCAGAAGAGTCTCGCCAGCAGTGTATTGCAGAGGCTGAAACATGGATTTTCCTTTTTGATCATACAACTAAACCCCAAAGTGCTCAGTGGAAGTCATCATCATCATCACCAAAAGCAAATAAATTAACTGTCGAAAGTGAAGACAATAGTGGTGTGCTTCTAAGACAGCAAAGGAATTATTCACAAAGAGTGTATTCCAGACGGACAGACTGTGACTGCCAACGTTTAAGTATTTTGAAACGCCAATTGAAAAGGATTCTCAGAATCCGACCCGATTATTCAACAGCTGGCAGTTTTTTCCTTCTTCATGATAATGCACCGGCTCACCGGGCGCTAGTTATACAGAAATGTTTGGCCCACAAACAAGTGTGTGTTCTCAGCCATCCACCGTGTTCCCTACATGAGTCCCCTTTAGATTATTTTTTAATCTCAAAATTTAAGTTTCCATGAAGGGACACTTCATTGACGGTACTGATAACATCGAAAAGCCTATAGTACCGAGTTTAAAGGCCGTACCAACAGAAGAACTGTAGAAGTCGTTCCAGTGTTTGTTAGATCGTGCCACTCACTGTATCAATGCACAATGGGATTACTTTGAACAAATTACAGGTTATATCTTCGAATGTTGTTTATTTTATTGTTGTTATTGTAATTAGTCTCATTACTTAATTCTTTGACCTTTTATAAATTCGCATAAAGGATATGTAAAAAACAGGCTTGTAATAAGCTGCGCTCTGTAGTGCCCATGTGTAGCCGTTTATTGCTGTATATAATAAAGCTGTATTCTTAATTCACTTGTTGCGGCAACTGCATGTACCATATGACGAGCTTCACTGCGGTGGCTAGAAACAGCTATCAAATTATAATGACCTTGATGATGGTGATGGAGATGTGCGTGGTACTCTCCTTGTTGTCTGCATACTTTAGTCTGAGGACGGATTTTACCAAGACTCGCACTTCCTCTCAGTGGTAAAATATCAGCACAGAAATCACCTTACAAGTTATAATGATTTTAATGGTACACTGGATGGCGATAAGATGCTGTGACAATGACATGAACCAAAGACACACATTCAGGACGTAATCCTCAAGGCACCCACTTAGAACAGTTTCCCGGCGTCAACTAAAATTTTAAGACTTCAACGCCAACGGGAATCTCCTAGTATATTCTATTCTAATGAGCTATTACAAACTAGTTACACATTTCATATACTAACTAACTACAACTTCATAACCGAAACCGAAAAACACATTTCAGCTCTCTCTAGACCCTAAGTCCTAACCGCCATTTTTCTTCCATCTTGTCGTCCCTAGTTCTTTTGTCGTTCGCTCTCTTTTCTTTCTGTTCAAGTGCCGCACGGTGCCTTTTGTTTTCTAGCATAGCGACAAACAGAAGATCTGGTTTTCCTGATCACTCTGTACTTAGTTTCCCCCGTTCATACAGTCCACTTATAATATACTGCTACACATGGTGGGATGTAAAGAATGGTTAAATGGAGACTTGTGATGTGTGACAGATGGGTTGTAAATAAGGTGGGGGGGGGAGGAGAACTGTGGAAAGGGGAGAGAGTGATACAGTGGTAATCTAGACGGGATAAGGCGGAATAGGTGATTATAGCTGGGGTAGAGGAGTTGTAACTTGATTCTGGGAGGAGGTTCTGAACTATGTGTTATAAGTGAGAAAGACTGAGGAAGAGGGTAATTTTAGGGTTAGTTGAATAGCAAGTTCAAACCATGTGGTTTCAGTGTCCCAGAATGTAGTATTGTTTTGTATGTCATCTTGGAAAAGAGGCTTTCGCCGAAGTATTGGATTGTTATATTTTCTTTCATTTCTATGTCCACATCTGACTTTCTGCTTTCTGCTACTCTGGTTTCTGCTCACTTTCTGTTTCTATCTTTGTGTAAAAAAAATGAACCATACTCTCATTTACTTTCATTATTAAAACTTTACTCTTTTCTACTTAAATTACAAAAACACAAAATCTTATGATATAAAATACTTACGAACTGAATTTATATTTTGAAATATAGCCACAAAGGAAATAGTTAACAAGTTACACATGTTACTTCTAAAGTTCTTATAACAATCTTTTCATTTTAGGAAATCATACAATTTTCTATGTGTGTATTATGTATGTATGGTTTACTTATGTATTTAAGTATGGGTGTATATAGGTCTCTGCCTATGTATGTATGTATGTATGTATGTGTGTGTATGTATGCATGCATGTATGTATGTATGTATGTGTGTGTATGTATGCATGTATGTATGTATGTTTGTATGTATGTATGTATGTATGTATGTATGTATGTATGTATGTATGTATTTACGTATGTATACATTATGTATGTATGTATTCATGCACGCATGTATGAATGCATGTATGTATGTATGTATGTATGTACGTATGTATGTATGTGTGTATGTATGTATATATGTATCATTTATATGTACTATATATGTATACATATATATTTATGTATGTATGTGTGTATGTATGTATGTATGTATGTATGTATGTATGTATGTATTTATGTATGTATCATTAGTTTTGATTGTAACAGCTGTTTAAAATATATCTTGTTTCCGATTTGTATTCTTGCCTAATCTTATCTCTCATAATGTTGGAGATATATAATGCGTATCTTTAGGAATCTGTTCTTTTATTCTTGGAACTTTCTTTTTGTAAATGACCTTCAAATGTAACCCTGCGTATTGCAATTCTCATCTATGCAGTTCTCTCCTGATGTATCTTCTAGTCTCAGATAGACCGGATGGCGACTGAGTAAAATTGGTTCAAATAATAAATGTAGATAGAGAAGTTTGGTCCAGTTTAACAAGGCGGCAGAAGGAGTAAGTGCGAAAAGACAAATAGAAAGTATGAGAGTAAGATGAAAATTCATAAGTGAAAAATATACAACATCCAATATTTCGACGTGCGCCTTTTTCGAGTATTAAATACACAAACGAGACAAAACATATAACTAGACGAAAGACGTATCTTAGTGACATCCTCCACAAACAGGAAACACAGGAATGCGTGTCCCGTATGTGAGGAATAGAGACCACAAGAGGCCACAAAGAAAAACAGAAGAAGCCAATCGGAGAGAAGAGGCGGAGAAAACAGGTGGGGGAGTGGGGGAATAAAGGAAGGGCAATAAACACCTGTAACCCGCTAGAGAAGCAGGTGTCAAAGCGGGGGGGGGGGGGTGCTGTGTGGAGAGACAGGGAAGCAGGGAGATAATATGAAACTGATGAATAGGACAAGACACGGAGGGGCAGACATGGAAGAAGAGAAGGTAGTGGTAAGGAGGGGGAAAGAAACCAGAAAGTAGAGTATGAATCGCAGAAAAAAGTGGACAATTAAAGAAGATAAAGCTGAAGACATTGTTAATTCCAGCTGGGTGGAGACAGCCAGCCTGGAAAATAAGGTGCTGTTCTAGGACCCTTCGTGATCGTACATCAGCAGAACAAGAGCAGATCGCACTAACAGAAATGTCCTGTTTTCCACTGTGGTTGGTAAGGCAAAAATATTTAGCCACTGGTGTTCAAGCCTTCTTAAAACTATTATTAAGTTTTTGGCGAAATCGATTTTCTAAGCGTAAACCAGTCTCCCCTATGTACTTCATACTTCAACGTTTGCACATAATAGCATAAATAAAACTGCGTGAAGTGCAGGTGAAGCCATCCTGAACTGGTAATGTGGACTTAGGGAATGAGATCTGACTAGACTCGACAACAAACGGGTAAGTGTTGCATCTACGACGTCCGCTACGTCTGGCACCACAGAAAGTGTCATTTGTCCCGTCTGCAGGCCACCAATGGGGGTTCCCCAAAAAGTTCACGTGTATCAGGCTAGGTCTGGAGGAGATGGAGATAGCGAAACAGTAAGTTCTTAACTGCCAAACTATGAGGGTGGTGCGTGAGTACCAGTTTAACTCTGTCCGAGCTACTTAGAACACAAGGTTCTGAGAGTCTGTAGATTCCCTTTTCCAGCCTTCTATAGACGCTACATAGATGACGGCATTGGAGTCACATCAGTGCCGGAGGAAGACCTTGACAACCTCATCAGTTTTGTTAAGCAGTTCAATCCGGTAATTTTTTCACTTCCCATGTCTCTGCTACGTCTGTAAACTTTCTCTGCATTGCTGTTACTATCGGCCCTACCGGGCTTACTACTTCTATCCACTATAAACCTACAGACTCTCACAGCTATCCCTTGTGCTCTACCTCCAATCCCGGATCGTGTAAGGACTCTATTAATTTTTCCAAGCTTCTTAGGTTGCGATAGTTGTGCACTGAGGATGTTTATTTCTATGAGCAATCACAAACAATGCTAGATTTCTTCAGCCAACGCGGCTATACAGAACATGTTCTCTCGCCATCTTGGAACCGCATTAGCCATATATGGCTGCAACAAGCCCTGACTCCTAAACCATGCATCACCCTCATAGCTGGGCAGTTAAGAAGTTACTGTTTCGCCATCTCCATCTCCTCCAAACCGAGCCTGATAGACATGAACTTGTTAGGGAACCCCCATTGGTGGCCTACAGATGGGACAAGAACCTCTGGGACCTTTTAGTTCGAAGTCGTCTAAACGCAGATAACACTTTTTATGGTACCGGACGTTGCGGACGTCATAGATGCAACACTTACCCGTTTGTTGTCGAGGCTAGCCAGATCTCCTTCCCTAAGTCCACGTTATCACTTCAGGAGGGCTTCACTTGTACTTCACGCAATGTTATTTATGCTATTATGTGCAAACTTTACGGTTTGAAGTACATAAAGGAGACTGGTTTATGCTTAGGACATCGTTTTCGTCAACATCTTAACCATATTTTTAAGAGGGCCTAGGCATCTGTGCTTAAATATTTTTGCCTAAGTAACCACAGGGGAAAACGGGACATTTCTGTTAGTGCGATCCGCTTTTGTTCTGCTGATGTACGATCTCGGAGGGTCCTAGAACAGCGCCTTATTTTCCAGACTGGCTGTCTTCACCCAGCTGGAATTAACAATGTCTTCAATTTATTTTAACTTCTTTAGTTTACCACTTTTTTTCCCTCTACTTTCTGCGTTCTTTTCCTCTTCTTACCGCCACCTTCTCTTCTTCTTTGTCTGCCCCTCCAAGTCTTTTCCTATTCACCAGTTTCATATTATCTCCCTGCTTCCCTGCCCCTCCCCACTCCACTCGCCCTCCCTTGACACCTGCTTCTCTAGCGGGTTACAGATGTCTACTGCCCTTCCATTTTTTCTCCCTCTCCCCCACCTGTTTTTCTCCGCCTTTTCTCTCCGATTGGCTTCATCTGCTTTTCTTTGTGGCCCCCACGTGGTCTCTATTTCTCGTCTACGGGACACGTATTCCTGTGTTTCCTGTAGGACGCCACTAAAGTGCGTCTTTCGTTTAGTTATATGTTTTGTCTCGTTTATGTATTTAATACTCGAAAAAGGCTCACGGCGAAATATTGGATGTTGTATGGTTATTACTTATGAATTCTCATCTTACTCTCATACTTTCTATTATTCTTTTTTGCACTTACTCACTCCTTCTGCCGCCTTGTAAAACTGCACAATGCTCCTCTAATGCACAGTGCTCCTCTACTGCACAATGCTGTCTACTGCACAATGCTCCTCTACTGCACAATGCTCCTCTATCTACATTTATTATATTTTAGTCTCACGTTTTGTTTTGACTGTTCTTCCAGATTCTTGAAATATTTAGTGGCATCTTGTAAAGTGTTATGTCGCCATAATCACGGCAGCAAAAGCAAGTGCTGGACTGCAGTCAACAAGCAGAAAAACGTGGATGTCAGATAACACATAGAAATACATACAAGAAATTAACCATGTTGAATGTAAAGACAAGTCTTAGAAAAGTTTTCGCAAAAGCAACGTAAAAGAACTAGAATATAAAGTAAGAAGTCCAGCTAGAAGAGATGAAAGAGAATATGTTGAATATGTATCAAATTTCACTCCCAGGTAAGTCATCATGCTGGTTCTGATCACATCCTTGCCACTCAGTCTCATATTAGAACCATTTTACTCAGTGACCTAGTTATATACTGTGAAAAATTTATATCAGTCATACCTATATTTCATAATGTTTTGTGTTTACATTTGTTTTTCGAGAAATGTCTACATCTTCGTATGTTGTTGAAATAAATCACTTACGCCCTGTATTAATATTTTACAAAATAATCAAAAGTTAATACATATTATAATGAAAGTATTTCAAGTAGTCCTATATTTAACTAAATTTTTGTGGTAGGAAATTGTAAGACTGTATCTCGGATGATAACGTAATTCTGAGAAATGATGCTAAGAACATTTTATTGGCTTAATGAGAATATTAAAAAATACATTTAAAACAATGGCATTTATAGACTATGAAGCACTTTTCCACATTAAATTACTTCATAGTTATGTACTTATGTACGGTTTTAAGTATTTTGTAACTATGTATGTATATATGCTTGCATGTATATATATATATATATATATATATATATATATACACACATGCACAAACAATCATCCCTACATCCATGCATATACGTGTGTATACATATACATGTATACATACATACATACATACATATATATATATATATATATATATATATATATATATACGTGGTATAACTCTTATCAGTGACAATGTGAAATCAAAACAGGTAGAAACAGGTAGCCTGCCTTCACTTGCTAGTAAAATAGGACTTGAAATTAATAAGGATAAAACAAAAAATAATGAAACTACTCATTAACCAGTAACAACAAATATACGTAGAAGGAACCGCTGTTGAAGGAGTAAACTATTTTGAATATATCGGGCAGTTATGTAGAACAGGATGGTTAAACCAGAAAAGAAGTTGAATTAGAACTGCAAAAGCAGCATTGAGAACACATGGCACTCAAAAGTTATCAACACAAAAACAGTTTAAGATTATTTAATTGAAATATAACATCCACCCTCTTTTATGCATGCGAAAGCTGGAAAACAACTAAAGAAATAGACAAGAAATTAGACTCTTCCGAAAGCAAATGACTAAGGAAAATACACGGTATAAAGTGGAATGAATTTAATAATAACGCAGAGATAAGACAATGAGCAAACAACAACCTGTCTCATGAGTGATAGAAAAAAGACGGACATATGTCGGTCACGTCATGAGAAGAAACAATCAGACGACGTCCAAACAACCTATCAAATGGAACAGAACAGGCCGAAGAAAAAGAGGTCGACAACCTGAAACTCTAAAGGGAATAAGAGGCCCGTTCATGGGGTATAACAGTCCTTGATGAGAGGCTCGTTCAGGGGGTATAACAATCCTTGATGAGAGGCTCGTTCAGGGGGTATAACAATCCTTGATAAGAGGCTCGTTCAGGGGGTATAACAGTCCTTGATAAGAGGCTCGTTCAGGGGGTATAACAGTCCTTGATGAGAGGCTCGTTCAGGGGGTATAACAGTCCTTGATGAGAGGCTCGTTCAGGGGGTATAACAATCCTTGATGAGAGGCTCGTTCAGGGGGTATAACAATCCTTGATGAGAGGCTCGTTCAGGGGGTATAACAGTCCTTGATGAGAGGCTCGTTCAGGGGGTATAACAGTCCTTGATGAGAGGCTCGTTCAGGGGGTATAACAATCCTTGATAAGAGGCTCGTTCAGGGGGTATAACAGTCCTTGATGAGAGGCTCGTTCAGGGGGTATAACAGTCCTTGATGAGGCTGAAAAACTGGTTCAAGACAGGAAATCTTGGCCATCTACCACGCCAGCCCTATGTGACGTTTAGCGGCAGGGAAAGTATGTAATCTTCTTATCTTATATCCTTCCCGTGCCGTTAAACATCACATAGGGCTCGCAAAGTAGTTCGCCACTTTTTCCTGTCTTCGGCGAGTCTTTCAACCACATCAAAGGATTTTATGCCTGTTAATTTGGCCTCTCTTAATAATGTCCTCTTCAAAGTTTCACGCGGTCTGCCTCTTTTTCTTCGACCTGTTGTGTTCCACTTGATAAGTATGTAATATGTGTATATTTTTTTTTTCAAAAAAGAAAAGAAACTAATACGATTTTGCGATTTAAACTGAAGTTTGCTGATCACACAAGGGCAAATTACCTGAAACTATCACTTGGATATCAACTTTAAGTGCTGACCTTAAGTGTACTCAGCAGATGACTCATGACCACAGAAGAACGACGCTAGTCACAACAGAATTTTTTTACAATAACTCATGACAGGTTCACGAGAATCCCGAGAAACTTACTGAACACAAAGCTCATTGACCATATTATTGAATGCCTATGAAAGATTGACGCTCCTCGAATCAATTCATTTGAAAATTCAATGCGTATGTATCGCTCATCTCAGTACAGAGAACGACCCATCATCATTGGACGTTTATAGACTGGACAGTCACAAAGTGTTGTGGCCAGAAAACTTAATGTGCTTAGAGTAACCATTAGTCGCCTTTGGAGACGATTTAAAGAAAATGGCTCAGTTGCAGACGGGCCGCGCAGTGGAAGACACATGGTCACAAATCTTGCCGAAGACCGCTTCATACGGCTGCGTCAACTCAGGAATCGATTTGCATCTGCGTCCTCAACAGTCCAGTCAATGACAGCAGCTCGTCGACTTTCAGACCAAACTGTCAGGAAGTGACTGGGCAGCCATCCCACATAAACAGATCCAACGACTAATCTGATCCATGTTCAGGAGATGTTCACTGATACAAGCCAGAGGAGGCCATACACCTTACTGAAACGGAGGCCTCAGTCGCAAAGAATAGAAAACCAAACCAAATTTAATGAACATCATTTCGTTGTTAATGTCTCAAAGATTCCTCATGCCAAGAGTGAAACATTAATTCCGTAAAATAAAATGTTGATTCAAGTTGGAAATTCGTTGTCTATTGCGACACCATTAGTGCTACGTTTATTTTTTTGAACAACCATCCATCCATCCATCCATCCATCCATCCATCCATCCATCCATCCATCCATCCATCCATCCATCCATCCATCCGTACATCCATCCGTACATCCCTCCATCCACCCATCCACCCATCTATTCATCCATCGATTCATCCATCCATCAATCCATCCATCTATCCATCCATCCCTCCATCCACCCATCTATTCATCCATCCATCCATCCATCCATCCATTCATTCATCCATACATCCATCCATCTTTCCATCCATCCATCCATCTATTCATCCATCCATCCATCCATCCATCCATCCATCCATCCATCCATCAATCCATCAATTTAAAAGCCAGTGCTAAAGAGGCGTTCTTATTAATAGTGTTGTATATTGTGATACTTTATAACTAAAATTGATTTCGTACTCAGGTATTCAAACAATACAAATATTATATTTAGACATACTGTTTTAACATCAAAGAACTTCATCATTATATACTGTGAACTGAAATACTTACTCTCTGTATTAATGTTTTGAAATATGGGGAGAATAAAAAAAGAAAGAATACATGTCAGCAAAATTGTTACAAATGTGCCTATAATAATAAGTGACTGTGGGAATAGAACATATATTTTAAAATAAAATAATAATGCAGAAAAATACATTTCTTTTTTTCCTTACATTGGATCGATAGTGTAATGAGCATATGATTGTTTTTTTAAATAGCAGTAAAAAGGGCATGCATCTTTCCCATCGCAACATATGCCTGTGGAAACTGGACACTTAACAAAACAGGTGAGAAACACATAAATGCCTTTGAATGTAAATGCTAATGAAGAGTTCTTCAAATATCATGGACACAAAAAAGAACAAATATATCTATACTACAAGAAGTTAATATTGAAGAAGGCTGGCTAGTAAAGAGGATCGAAGAGAGAAAACTTAAATATTTTGGACACATTAAACCTCACGATAATCTAGAGAAGACATTCTTGGAAGGGTACTTAATGGGAAAAAGAAAGAGAGGAAGACTAATTCGAAGATGACTGCAAGACATCGTTGATGATCTGCAAATGGATGCATCAGTAGCAGGCAATCTTGCTCATAGCAAAGAGTCCTACAGGAGAGCTGTTAGGGAATCAAAGTTCCGCAAGGGACATGCAAATGAATGAATGAATATAAAAAAAAATAAACAGAATAATAAATTCTGCTAAGTGCTATATGTCTATATATGTACAAGTGAAATAAAGTATGCATGAATTTCTGTGTGTATTGATGCATGCATGTATGTGTGTATGTATGTGTATGTATATGTGTGTATGTATGTCTGTAGGTAAGGAAACATTTCCGTGTCCATGCCACTAATGCATAATGGGGATACGGTGTTAGGCCCATATTTTCTATGACTTCTTGCACAAGAAAGTTTGGTCAGTAGCACACCTGGCAGCTTTACCTTCCCAGGTTTCTCTAGTCCCCAGTTTTTTAGAGGCTGGGGGGACCCCGGGGCCTTTTTGGTGTGTACTAGAAAAAAAAAATCTACCTCCTGGGACTGAACCCTGTACCACTTGATGTTTAAACTAGCAGCTTTAGCTCCTCTGTTAAACAGATCTGAATGTATGTATTGATAAATGTATGTACGCATATATGTATGTACAACAACCAGTCTCATGGGTAATAATGAAAAGGAAATGGGCATATGTTGGTCACTTGATGAGAAGAAATGATCAGAGAATCCCAAAAAAAGATATCAAGTAGAACACAACAGGTCAAAGAAAAAGAGGCAGACTGAAGAGGACATTCTTAAGAGAGGCCAAATTAACAGGCATAAAATCTCTTGATGAGGTTGAAAGACTCGCCGAGGACTGGAAAAATTGGCGAACTACTTTGCGAGCCCTATGTTACGTTTATTCGATACGGGAAGGACATAAGATATAAGATGTATGTATATATGTATGTATGTATGTAAGTATTATGTATGTATGTATGTATTTATGTACGCATATATGTATTGAGAAATGCACGCACATATACTAAGTGATGGGGAAAGAAGGAACTGACATTGTTAATCAGAACGGAGAAAGATTAATTGAATTATGTCTAACAGAGGGCATGGTCATTGGAGGCACAATATTCCCACACACAGAGATACATAAAACAACATGGATATCTCCAGATGATAGAACTAGAAACCAGATAGATAATTTTTGTATTAGAAAGCAATACAGAACATCTCTCATAGATGTAAGGGCTTATAGGGGTGCAGATGTCAACAGTGATCACAACCTGTGCATAGGGAAAATAAAACTAAAATTGAAAAGCCAACACAAGAAACCAGTACACAGAAAGATAAATAGCCACAGCTTACAAGACGGAAATACTAACATTAATTTCAATCAGGAAATTGCCAATCATTTCAAAACACCCAGTGAAGTTGAGGAGATTGGTATAGATGAATTATGGAATTCTTACAGTACAGCCATAATCACAGCAGCAAAAGCAAGCGCTGGACTGAAAAACCAAAAAGAAAATCATGGATATCAGATAAAACATGGAAGTATATACATGAAAGTCAAATTAGACAAGTTGAATGCAAAAACAGATCTTGGAAAAGATCTGGCGAAAGCAACATACAAAGCAATAGACAAGAAAGTAAAAAATTCAGCTAGAAGGGATAAAAGAGAATATGACATATGACGAAAGAGGCAGAAAAAGCAGCAAAAACAGAAGACAGCAAAACT
>CM019698.1:1009024-1032529 GCA_009760885.1 Achatina immaculata
AAATCCATTAGTAATACTTCATCCTTTAACTTAAACCTGTTTCATTATTTACTTGCTTGTTATTATTATGCCTCCACAGAATAAACAGCACTCTCTCAACACGTGACTCGCCAACCATCAAGTACTAAAATGACATAGTGAGAAAAGTAACTTGTTGGATACAGTTAGAAATTATTTTAATGTTTGTTAAAATACATATGTTAGAAAATCTGTATTTACAATACATAATTGTTTATGTATATGTCTGCGTGTGTATGTGTGTGAGAGCTATTTTATTAGGTTAATTACTTCTTCTCTTGTACTTTGAATGCAGTAGTTTAATCTTACACTATTTTGATATGTTTTTATTCAAATTTAATTTATATACTTGTATTAAATCGAGTGTGCGGAAAGAATGAAGGATGGAGTGCAGATTGTAAGACGGGCCTGCGTGTCTAATTTTTCCCCCTTTAATAATGAAGATCTATCTATCTATCTATCTATCTATCTATCTATCTATCTATCTATCTATCTATCTATCTATCTATCTATCTATCTATCTATCTATCTATCTATCTATCTATCTATCAGTTTATCTGTCTGTCTCTCCATTCAATTATCTTACCTTCCATCCATCCATATATTCGTCCATCTGTATTTCTGTTTCTCTATCCATCCTTCCATCCATCCATTTATCCACCCTTTAATTCATACATCGATCTATCCCTCTAATTGTTTTTCTATCTATAAATCCATCCATCCATTTTCCATCCATCCATCCATCCATCCATCTATAAATCCATCCATCCATCCATCCATCTTTCTGTCTTCTGTTCGACTTTGTCAGTTTATGTCGGTCAGACTGTCTGTGTTTGTTTGTCTGTCAGATTGTCTGTGTTTGTTTGTCTGTCAGACTGTCTGTGTCTGTTTCTGTCTGTCAGACTGTCTGGTTGGTACTTTTTTCTGTCAATCTATAAGTCTGCTTTATGTATTATACCCTTATGTACGAACAAGTGATGTGGTCAGTATCAGTATTGGCCGCATGTACGAGATATCTTCCTAAAATTCTGTGCTTCACATTTTTAGAGACTGGCTCTATCCTGAAGTCATGTTGTATCAGAAGAAAGTCCCACTTCTGAGACTTCAACCTAGAACCACCGGATTGGAAAATTAAACATTTCACCAGCGTGAAAACAAAGCCACCGTGATATTAAAATCATATATTAAATATGTATTTAACAGAAATATATACGTAATATATATGCATGTTATCATATATTCTTCCAGTGCCGTTAAGCGTCACATAGGGCTAACAAGGCAGTTCGCCAACTTTTCCTGTTTTTAGCCTCATCAAGGGATTTTATGTCTATTGACTAGGCCTCTCTTAACAAGGTCCTCTTAGAGTTTTACGTAGTCTGCCTGTTTTCCTTTGGCCTATTGTGTTCAACTTGATAGCTTGTTTTGGGATTCTCTGATCGTTTCTTCTCATCACGTGACCAAAATATGTCCATCTCCTTTTCCTTATCACCTGCAGACTGGTTGTTTTTTGCTCATCTGTCTTATTCCTGCATTCTGTACTACATCCTTATATTATATGGAAATAATTACTTACTGTCTGTATTTTTATTTCGAAATAAGGGCAGAGAAAAGACAAGAAGAGAACTGAGTTAAATATTTCATATATTTTTAATAACAATATTTCCTTTGAAAAAAAATAACATTCAAAGAATAGTGGTTCTGAAAATTAATTCTTTAGAACATTTTATTAGTATTATGTCAGTGCTTGGTCATTTCTTTTTTTTTTATACCTCAATATAAACATCGAATATTGAAGAGATATATTATTGTATTATATACAAAGTGTGTCCCGTATATAATAAGTCTTACTTTACTCAGCCAATCAGGGGGGCCTGATGTTGGGCGGGGGGGGGGCGGAATCTCCCGGCCTGGAGGTTAGTGAGGGCTGTTACGTAAAGAGTAGATATCTCATCATTTGACTCTGAGCTTTTACAGAGTGCGGATCGCTTGAGAAGTGGACAACTGTTTAAGTGTCGCGTAACAGTAAAAAAGCAGAGGATTGTCGAGCAGAGATAAAGTTTTGTGTTAAACTTGAAAGATCAGCGACTGATACGTTTGCTATGATACAGAAAGCCTACGGGAAGGATGCTTTATCGAAAGCGCTATTGTTTCGGTGGCACAAGAAGAGCAAGGAAGGAAGAGAGAGCGTCCAGAATGAACAACGCCCAGTGCGTCCACTAACGTCTCACACTTTCGACAATGCTGATAAGGTGACAGAGGTTTTGGACTTCAGACAATGCTGATAAGGTGACAGAGGTTTTAGACTCTGACTGATGTCTCAGTCTTAGATTGATAGCAGATCAAATGGGACTTCCAAAATTAATTGCTCATGAAATTTTCACGAAAGAAGTGCACATGCGCCAAATTAGTTCCTTTGGTTTGAGCGTTGAACAGAAGAAAAACTGTGCGAAGATTTCTCGTGAGCTTTTGGACCGTGTGAGGAGTGAGCCTGGTATTTTTGGAGAAAGTTATAGCCGGTGATGAAACGTGAGTCGTTGAGTACCATCCAGAGACGAAAAGACAGTGACACACTTCTGAATGTCATCGATCAAAGAAGGCTCGAATGTGCAAATCGAAGATGAAATCGATGCTCATTGACTTTTATGACTCTAAAGCTGTTGGCCATAAGATGTTCGTACCACCCGGACAGATGGTCAAGGCAGAGTTTTACGTGGAAGTGCTTAAACGGCTGAAGAATATCGTCACGCTGCTAGTGGGAGAGTTTCTGGCGAAACAAAAAATTGTAACTCTGTGCCAACCTCCCTACAGCCCGGACTTGGCCCAGCTGACTTCTTTTTGTTTCCGCGGCTCACATCAAGCTTGAGAGACCACCATTTTTGGACTGTTAATGATTTGCAAGCGGCCGTGATGAGTACTTTGCAGAAGATCCCTGTTTAAGACTTTCAATCAGCTATGACGGGTGGCAGAACCGCTGACAACGCTGTATTGATGCTCAAGGATGTTTTTTCAAGAAATTTTAAGTATATATAAATACGATGGGCGTTCAGAAAGTAATGCAGCACATAGATTTTCTTAGTAGCTGTTTATTCAGAAAGCTTGAATTTTATACACAATATACATGGATATGTCATGTAAAAATCTATATTATTCAACATAATCCCCATCAACTTCTACGGCTTTACGCCAGCGCGAAACAAGTGCATGTATTCATAGCCCGTAACAGATTTCCCCTTGACTATGTAGCCATTTCTTCGCTACAGGAATCACTCATTCGTCATCTTCAAATCTTACCCCTCGGAGTGCATCTTTAAGTGGACATAACATGTGGAAATCAGAGGATCCCAAATCGGGGCTATTGGGTGGATGGGGTAGTGTAGTCCAACCTAATGTGGTGATTGCTTCCCGTGTTGCCAGACTTGTGTGAGGGCGCGAATTGTAGTGAAGTAGAAGCAGGCCAGCTAGACTTGTGTGCGGTCGAACTCCTCGAAAATCTTGAGTTTTTTCAATGTCTTACTGTAAGCTTGCGGATCGATTGTCTCTACTCTTGGCATAACATCCACAAGAATCACACCTTCAATGTCCCAAAAGACAGTGATCCTGACTTTTCCAGCTGAAGGAGTTGTCTTGGATTTCTTTCTTCGTGGTGATTGCGGATGATGTCACTCCTTATCTCCACTTCTTGATTCTTTGATTCTCTGAACCCAGCGACTAACTGTACTGCTGTCTACTGAAAAACTTCCATACACATCACATAACCGCTTGTGAATGTTCACAATAGTTTCCTTCTCTGCAACTAGAAATTCTATCACAATTCGCTGCCTATACCGCAAGTTACTAGCATGCTCAATTTCAACGGTTAGGGAAGACATATTCTTTGGCCGGTTGCGGTGCAATTTAGTTCACACAATTAGCACATGACATATTTAAAGTGTGCAAAATTTCATGTTTATATCTTCATTATTGGCTGAAAAAATAACCAATGTGTTGCATTACTTTCTGAACGCCCCTCGTATTTTCTGAACAAATCGAATATTATGGATTCAGTCTCATTACTTACCAGACACAACTTGTATGTATACACGGATGTATTTGTGTTTAAGTACGTAAATGTGTGCATATGTACGCGAGTTTCTACTATCTATCTGTATGATTGCCTGTCTTTTTGTGTCTATTTGTCTGATTATTTGTGTGTTTATCTGTATGTCTTTTCTCTGTCTCTTTGTCTTTGTCTGCCTCTTTCGTGATAGAGAATTAGAGAAATGCTGCAACTACTTCTTCCAGACAACAAAATCTATAACTGTAACTGGAATCTGAGACTGGCATATCCACACTCCGGGCATTCCCTTGTGTGCTCCTCCTTCCGTTCCAAGACCCACTGCTCATGGAGCCAGCCACTCTCTGGATGTTGGTAACGCGCTAAATCTCTTCTTTCCGAAATACGTCTACTTCCTCTCAACGCTTAAGCAATTGTATTCTCCCAAAACCAAGTCTTAGCATATTTAAAAAAAGCTTCTCTTACTCAGCTGCCCACCTTTCGAATGCCCTATCAATTCACGTAAATCTTATAAATAATATTCGTTCTTATAACTTTAAACTTTGTCAACATCTGTTTGATATAGATTACATGCCTCCCTAAGCATAGTTTAAAGTAGTTTAAAGTATGGGTTGATTGTTTTAATTTTTTTTAAATACTGGGTTTCTAAAAATATGTTAGTTTTGAATGAATGAAATAATCCAAGTTTATTTCATGCTGCTGCATAAATCAGAGTGTAGAGTGTATGGACATGAGATCATCATCATCATCATCATCATCACCATGATGTGCCGTGCTGACTGGCATTGGCTATTATGCTTCTCCAGAGTAGATGGAGAATTCTATGTCTATATGGAATACCATCTAAAATTGTCAACATCATTAAGGACTTATACAATGGATATGGTTGTGCAGTCAAGACAGAAGAAGGGATGAGTGAATGGTTTCAGATTGAAACAGGCGTGAAACAAGGATGTATACTGTCTCCTTTACTTTTTGGGATTACAATAGACTTCATAATGAAAAAATGCTGCTCAGGTAACACAGGTATTGACTGGGTACATGGGACCCAACTAGAAGATCTTGATTTTGCTGATGACATAACACTTATCAGTAACAATGTGAATTCCATGCAAGAAAAAACAGATAGCCTGTCTTCATTGGCTAGCAAAATAGGACTTGAAATTAACAAGGACAAAACAAAAATAATGAAAATTCCCATCAATCAAAATGGAAAAATACACATAGAAGGGACAGATATTGAAGAAGTCAATCATTTTGCATACCTTGGCAGCTACATGGACCAGGGTGGTGACACTAGACAGGAAGTTAGGATCAGAATTGCAAAAGCAGCATCAATCTTCAAGAATCTTGAGAACATATGGAATTCAAAGGTTATAAGCACAAAAACCAAGTTAAGACTATTCAATTCAAATGTAATATCCACCCTCATTTATGCATGCGAAAGCTGGAAAACAACTAAAGAAATAGAAAAGAAATTAGACTCTTTTGAAAACAAATGCCTAAGGAAAATACTCGGCATCAAGTGGAATGAATTCAAGAACAATGCAGAGATAAGACAGATGACTGAACAACAACCAGTCTCACGGGTGATCAGGACAAGGAGATGGACATATTTTGGCCACTTGATGAGAAGAAATGAGCAGAGAATCCCAAAACAAGCTATCAAGTGGAACATAACAGGCCGAAGAAAAAGGGGCAGACCGCGTGAAACTCTGAAGAGAACATTATTAAGAGAGGCCAAGTTAACAGGCATAAAATCCTTTGATGAGGTTGAAAGACTCGCCGAAGACAGGAAATATTGGCGAACTACTTTGCGAGCCCTATGTGACGTCTAACGGCACGGGAAGGATATAAGATAAGATAAGAGTAGATTACTGTTCCACAATCTGGGATGGATGCTCACCCAGTACAGACTGTAGATCAACACAAACAACTACAAATCATATACCTCAAATATAGAATCATTTTTAACAAAGTTAAGTTTTTACAGAGAATTCTGTCGCACAATGCTCCGCCTTACTTGTGGTCATTGTTTACGTATAATAGTACACATTGTCAGCGTTTAAAAAACTGTCTTCTTCCTTAACCCAGGATTGATCTGTACAAGAAAAGCCTTGCATACTCTGCAGTACAGCTCTGAAACACCCTCCCCTACCATTTAAAATCCATTAGTAATACTTCATCCTTTAACTTAAACCTGTTTCATTATTTACTTGCTTGTTATTATTATGCCTCCACAGAATCAACAGCACACTCTCAACACGTGACTCGCCAAACATCAAGTAATAAAATGACATAGTGAGAAAAGTAACTTGTTGGATACAGTTAGAAATTATTTTGATGTTTGTTAAAATACATATGTTAGAAGATCTGTATTTACAATACATATTTGTTTATGTATATGTCTGCGTGTGTATGTGTGTGAGAGCTATTTTATTAGGTTAATTACTTCTTCTCTTGTACTTTGAATGCAGTTGTTTAATCTTACACTCTTTTGATATGTTTTTTTTCTAATTTAATTTATATACTTGTATTACATCGAGTGTGTGGGAAGAATGAAGGATGGAGTGCAGATTGTAAGACGGGCCTGCGTGTCTAATTTTTCCCCCTTTAATAATGAAGATCTATCTATCTATCTATCTATCTATCTATCTATCTATCTATCTATCTATCTATCTATCTATCTATCTATCTATCTATCTATCTATCTATCTATCTATCTATCTATCCATACTTCCATCCATCCAACCAAACATCCATCCATTTTTCTGACTTTCCGTCTTCTGTTCGACTGTGTCTGTTTTTATCTGCCAGACTGTCAGTGTCTGTTTCTGTCTGTCAGACTGTCTGGTTGAGACCTTTCCTGTCAATCTATCTGTCCTATTTCTGTCTCTTATATACCCTTATGTACGAAGGAGTGATGTGGTCAGTATCAGGCATGGCCGCATGTGCGAGATATCTTCCTAAAATGTTGTGCTTCACATTTTTAGAGATTAGATCTATCCTGAGGTTGTGTTGTGTATGAGAAGAAAGTCCCACTTCTGGGACTTCAACCTAGAAAATTAAACACTTCACAAGCGTGAAAACAAAGCCAACGTGGTATTAAAAAGCATACATTAAATATGTGTTTAACAGAAATATATACTTAATATATATGCATTTTATCTTATATTCTTCCCGTTCCGTTAAGCGTCATATAGGGTTAACAAGGCAGTTCGCCAATTTTTCCTGTTTTCAGCCTCATCAAAGGATTTTATGTCTATTGATTAAGCCTCTCTTAAAAATGTCCTCTTAGAGTTTCACGTAATCTGCCTGTTTTCCTTTGGCCTGTTGTGTTCAACTTGATAGCTTGTTTTGGGATTCTCTGATCGTTTCTTCTCATCACGTGACAACATATGTCCATCTCCTTTTCCTTATCACTTGCAGACTGGTTGTTTTTCGCTCATCTGTCTTATTTCTGCATTCTGTACTACACCTTTATATTATATGGAAAGAATTACTTACCCTCTGCATTTTTATTCCGAAATAAGGACAGAAAAGACAAAGAGATAACTGAGTTAATATTTCATGTATTTTTAATAACAATATATCTTTTGAAAAAAAATAACATTCAAAGAATAGTGATTCTGAAAATTAATTATTTAGAACATTATATTAGTATTATGTCAGTGCTTGGTCATTTCTTTTTTTTTATAACTCAATATAAACATCGAATATTGAAGAGGTATATTATTGTATATATATTATATATAATATATTATTGTAATTTCATTTGCCACAACCAATACCAGTCCTCCATAGCTAAATCGCTAAAGACGCGTGGCAACTGGAAGATCATGGGTTCGATCCCGGGACCGAAAAAAAAGCAACAACTCACAAGACCTCTGGGAGTCATGACCCAGAGGGGCCCACCCCCCTTAGAGTGTCAGGAGTTTAAAGGGCCGAAACACTTGTCTGAGGGGGGGGTACTTCCTCTGATGATATGAAGGAGTTGTGTTGTTGTTCCGCTCTCTACGGTAGAGAGTTTCCTGCATATTGTATTATATATAAGGTGTGTCCCGTAAAGTTTTACTTTACTCAGCCAATCAGGAGGGCCCGAGGGTGGGTCAGGGGACGGAATCTCCCGGTCTGGAGGTTACTGCTGGATGTTACGTAAAGAGTAGATATCTCATCATTTGACTCTGAGCTTTTACAGAGTGCGGATCGCTTGAGAAATGGACAACTGTTTAAGTGTCGCGTAACAATCAAAAAGCAGAGGATTATCGAGCAGAGACAAAATTTTGTGTTAAACTTGAAAGATTAGCGACCGAGACGCTTGCTATGATACAGAAAGCCTAGGGGAAGGATGCTTTATCGAAAGCGCTAGTGTTTCGATGGCACACGAAGATAAAGGAAGGAAGAGAGAGCATCGAGACTGAACAACGCCCAGTGCGTCCATTAACGTCTCACACTTCAGACAATGCTGATAAGGTGACAGCGGTTTTGGACTTCAGACAATGCTGGTAAAGTGACAGCGGTTTTGGACTTCAGACACTGCTGATAAGGTGACAGAGGTTTTGGACTCTGTCTGACGTCTCAGTCTTAGATTGGTAGCAGATCAAATTGTACTTCCAAAATTAATTGCTCCCGAAATTGTCACGAAAGATGTGCACATGCGCCAAATTAGTTCCTTTGGTTTTGAGCGTTGAACAGAAGAAAAACTGTGCGTCGATTTCTCGTGAGCTTTTGGACCGTGTGAGGAGTGAATCTGGTATTTTTGGAGAAGGTTCTAGCCGGTGATGAAACGTGGGTCTTTGAGTACCATCCAGAGACGAAAAGACAGTGATCACAGTGACATACTTCTGAATTTCATCGATCAAAGAAGGCTCGAATGTGCAAATCGAAGATGAAATCGATGCTCTTTGCCTTTTTTTACTCTAAAGCTGTTCTCCATAAGAAGTTCGTACCATCCAGACAAATGGTCAACGCAGCGTTTTACGTGGAAGTGCTTAAACAGCTGAAGAATAACGTCGCGCTGCTAGTGGGAGATTTTCTAGCGAAACAAACTATTGTAAAGCTGTGTCAACCTCCCTACAGCCCGGACTTGGCCCGGCTGACTTCTTTTTGTCTTCGCGGCTGACATCAAGCTTGAAATACACCATTTTTGGACTGTTAATGACTTGCAAGCGGCCGCGATAAGTGCTTTGCAGGAGATCCTTGTTTAAGACTTCCAGTCAGCTATGCTTCCCGTGTTGCCGGACTTGTGTGAGGGCTCGCATTGTCGTGAAGGAGAAGCAGGTTTGCTGGATTCTTGTGCGGCCGAACTCTGCGAAAACCTTGAGTTTTTTCAATGTCTTTCTGTAACTTGCGAATCAATTGTCTCTCCTCTTGGCATAACATCCACAAGAACCACACCTTCAATGTCTCAAAAGACAGTGATCATGACTTTTCCAGCTGAAGGAGTTGTCTTGAATTTCTTTCTTCCTGGTGATTTACGGATGGTGGCAGTTCTTATCTCCACTTCTTGATTCTTTGATTCTCTGAACCCAGTGACTAACTGTACTCCTGTCTTCTGCAAAACGTCCATACACATCACATAAATGCTTGTGAATGTTCACAATAGTTTCTTTCTCTGCAACGAGAAATTCTATCACAATTCGCTGCTTATACCGCAAGTTACTAGCATGCTCTATTTCAACGGTTAGGGGAGACATAATCTTTGGCCGGTTGCTGTGCAATTTAGTTCACACAACCAGCACATGCCATATTTAAAGTGTGCAAAATTTCATGCTTATATCTTCATTATTAGCTGAACAAATAACCGATGTGTTGCATTACTTTCTGAACGTCCCTCGTATATACTGAACAAATCGAATTGTATGGATTCATTCTCATTACTTACCAGAAACAACTTGTATGTATACACGTATGTATTTGTGTTTAAGTACGTAAATGTGTACATATGTACGCGAGTTTCTACTATCTATCTGTTTGCCTGCCTGTCTTTTTGTATCAACCTGTCTGATTATTTGTGTGTTTATCTGTATGTCTTTTCTCTGTCTCTCTGTCTTTGTCTGTCTCTTTCGTGATAGAGAATTAGAGAAATGTTGCAACTACTTCTTCCAGACAACAAAAACTATAACTGTAACTGGTATCTGAGACTGGCATATCCACACTACGGGTATTCCCTTGTGTGCTCCGCCTTCCGTTCCAAGACCCACTGTTCATGGAGCCAGCCACTCTCTGGGTGTGGTTAAGGCGCTAAATCTCTTCTTCCCGAAATACGTCTACTTCCTCTCAACGCTTAAGAAATTGTATTCTCATAAAATCAAGGCATGACATGTATTAAAAAAGCTTCTCTTAATTAGCTGCCCACCTTTCGAATGCCCTATCAATTAGGGTAAGTCTTATAAATAATATTCGTTCTTATATCTTTAAACTTTGTCAACATCTGTTTGATATGGACTATATGACTCCCTAAGCATAGTTTAAAGTACTTTAAAGTATGGTTTGATTGTTGTAATTTTTTTAAAATACTGCTTTTCTATAAATATGTTAGTTTTGAATGAATGAAAGAATGCAAGTTTATTTCATGTTGTTGCATAAATCAGAATGTAGAGTGTATCTACATGAGATCATCATCATCTTCATCATCATCATCATCATCATCATCATCATCACCTTCATCATCATCATCATCATCATCATCATCATGTGCCGTGCTGACTGGCATTGACTATTATGCTTCTCCAGAGTAGATGATCTTTCATGCCGGCCATCAGCTCAGTTGGTGATCTCCTTTCACACCATCCCGTCAGACTGTCCAGTATCATTTCTCTTGGTCTTCTTCTTGATCTTCTTCCTTCTATTTTTCCTGTTGTTATAATATTTTCAATGCCCCCTCTTCTCATATCATGTCCTTTGAAAGTACATTGTCTCTCTCTTATCTTTTTGACAAGGTTTTTTTTTTCTCTCCAGCTCTTCTCATACATTCTTCATTAGTTATTTTTGCTGTCCTTGAGATTCGCAACATTCTTCTAATAAACCACATTTCTGCTGCTTCCAATTATTTTTGTGCAGACCTGCCCATTGCCCATGATTCTCTTCCATATAACAAGATAGGTTCAATATAGCATTATATGACTCATTTTCTAACATTCATTGATAAGGATGTGTTGGCTAATAAGTTTCTTATTCTGTGAAATGCAATCCGATGTCGTCCTCCAGCTTGGACTATTCTGTTCCTAATTTCTGTTCTGCATTTCCCATCTGATGTTATATCTTATATCGTATATCCTTCCCGTGCCGTCAAACGTCACATAGGGGTCACAAAGTAGTTCTCCAATTTTGAAGTTATTACTGCTCCAAGGTATTTGAATTTCTGCACCTGCTTTAGAATAATTCCGTTTAATTTTATACTACATGATGGTGGATTCTGTTTCATAGATATAACCATACTCTCTGCCTTTTTGATGTTCAAAGTAAGGCTTTTCTATTCACTTTCTTTAGACATGAGATATGTTTATTATTTATTTATGTGATCATTTAATGTGTCTTCATGATTATTATACTGATTAACAAATGCTGAATGACTGTGACTGAGTGAAAGCTGTATGATGATTGGGAGAATGTCAGACGCGAATGAAGAATGTTCATTCGTTCGTTCGTTCTCTCCTTCCTCCAGGCTGATCAACTTCCTGGTGTGATTGTCATCATTCAATCCGATGTCGTCCTCCAGACACAGACATCCATAAAAAATAAAAGAAGAAAAGCTCTGAACTAGAACTCTAGTTAGTTCCTTAAATATAGAAAAGAACAAGTTTAGTTGAAGTGACAATGCATGTTGTCAACAATCTTACCAACAACAACAACAACAACAACAACAACAAATAATTACACTGATTTTTAAAAGTATGAAGTTATGGAATCAATACTACAGTACTGAACATTTCTTATGAACTTTCGTAACTGACTGGTATACACATTTATGCTTTGTAAAAAAAAAAAAGAAAAAAAAAGACACTTACCACCTGCAGTTTGTTTAACATAAACAGAAAAGTAAGTTAAAAACACATCAGTGAACTTATTTATAAATATATTTTCAAGAAAATATTCCTTTGAGAATCTGTCCATTTATCTCTGACTACTTGTTCCTTAATCAATCCGTTCTTCTAGTTCTGCAAAGATATAGTTATTGTACATATACTATATTTTTGCCTAAACACCTGACTAAAAAAAACAAAACAAAAAAACAACAAAAGACAAAAAACAAAAAAAAATTGAATTCAGAAATGTATAACACCAAACGTTATTTCTAATTTTAAAAGACAATTATCATTATTTGACATAGTCAGTTTTATTTTCTATATGGCAGTCAAATTTATTTCTTTCTACCTTCATGTAAAATAAATAACTACTTCTATGAGGTAAATCACTCACTGCCTGTTTTAATGTTTGGAAATGTTTCAAGTAATAGATTTTAACATTTTATATCGAATTCGTGAAATTCTATTTCCGGTGTAGAAAATTGTAAACATGTGTTTCAAGTCAAACATTAGTTCTGAGAAATTATTTTGAAGAACAACCTATGCGTATATTCAAAACATCATAACCTTTCTTTTTTGTTTCTAAAGAAAGCTTTCCAACATAATTAGTATTATAAACAAGTAAATTACTAAGTGCGTATGTTTGTTTATATTTCATTGTGCATGTGTGTGTGTATGTATGTAAGCATACATGCATGCAGTTATGTATGTATGCATGGATGAATGTATGTATGAATGTATTTATACATACATATATGTTTATATGTATGCATGATTGCATGTGTGTATGAGTGCACTTATTTATTTCTTTATTTATTTATTTACGCTTTAAAGATTGTTTTGAATGACATGATAGTGTGGATGATACACATTTACATTGTATTTTATTTTTATTTTTAAATAGTATATGTATATTTTATTTTAGTCAATCTATCTATCTATCTATCTATCTATCTATCTATCTATCTATCTATCTATCTATCTATCTATCTATCTATCTATCTATCTATCTGTCTATCTATCTATCTATCTATCTCTATCTATCTATCTATCTATCTATCTATCTATCTATCTGTCTATCTATCTATCTATCTATCTATCTATCTATCTATCTATCTATCTATCTGTCTGTCTGTCTATCTGTTTATCTATCTATTTTACAGTCCTGCACGCTGAATTCTTAATCCTGTGAAAATAGTCTATTCGATTATTCGTTATGTCTGTCTGTTTTTGTCTGCCTATCTATCTGTCTGATTGTCTGTCTGTCTGTCTCTCAATTCATCTGAATACTTGTGTTATTTTTCGAAAATATTACTGTGTACTATTATTTCATGAAAAATATTTTGTTGCCCAAAATTTTGTTAAAAAAAACGAATTTAAAGTATATAAACAAATGTTAGTTCTTGTTGTCATGCTACTGTAATGCTTCTTGTATTGAAGTAATTATGTTATTTTGTATGGTCTGCAAGTGTACAATAATAGTAGATGTTGAAGATATCATGTGGAAGAAAATTTATTTGATAGATATATCAGCTTAAAACAAGAAAATAAACTTACAGCCTGAATTAATGATTAAAAATAAAACAAAATTACGAAAGATATTAATGAGTCAATGTGCAATGAATTTATGAGTTATTTCCGTGAAGGAAAGAATTACAAATTACGTTTGCCAAAGATAATTTTGAGATCAACTGTGCACACAGTGTTAGTTCTAAAGTTAGTTCTAAAGTTAGTTCTAAAGTGGAACAAAATTTTTAAGACAAGGAACTGCTGATAAAAAGACTAAATTTCAAAAATTCATTTCCATGCTTTAATGTACGTGTTCAACTAATCAAGTATCCATCATTCCGCCGTCCGTCCGTCCATTCATCCATCCGTCTGTCTATTTGTGTTTCCCCTAATTCTTTCTCTCTGGTTCTCTATCTATATATTTTGTAATGGAGAATTAGAGAAATGATTATTATTATTATTTCATCCCAGTAAGAAATAAATACAGCTCTGAAGAAGAACTCTACCAGATGTCAGTAACTGAATTTAGAAAAGAAACAGTTTTAGTTTGGGAGATAATGATTTCTCTGTCAAACTTTATCATGAAAAATGTAGTTACCTGATTTTTTAAAAAAATGTGCAGGTTTAGAAACAATAATACAATATTATACGTTAAATTTGATATTTTATAATTCACAGGTATATATGTTTATAGAAAATAAGGAATACTCAATCCTTGTATTTTCTTTAATGTGAAAAGAAAAGTAAGTTAAAAAATACATAAGTGAAATTATTTCTAAATATCTTTTCAAGAAAATCTTCTTTTGAGAATATATCTGTCTATCTATATGTCTATAATTAACGATTCGTTCATCAATACATTATTTTAGTTGTGCATATATATATATATATCAACTTACTATATTTTTGACGTAATAACCAGATTAAAAAAGAATATTACAATTTGGATTCAGAAATGTATAACACCATAGTTATTTCTGGTTATGAAAAAATAAGACCAGTAAAATTGTGTATAGTTAGTTTTATTTTTTGTGAAATTATACAAACAAATACGGCAGTCAAGTTGATTTTTAAATATGTTTTGTTTCTACCTCCATGTAATAGAAATGACTACTTTACATTTCCTGTGAGATAAATCACTTACGAACTGTATTAATGTTAGAAAATATATCAGTTAACACTCTATAGAGATGTTAATACCGCTGTATCTAGTATTTGTGTAACTACAAGGTCCGACTATTAAGTAATGAGCCTGATTTTATTATGACCAAGATAAAAATGCCATCTGTGAAGAAAAGCATGGAATCCAAAGAGGCAACATTCATCTATGATCAGGCAATTTTCATCCTCGCCCGATAAGCAGACTACAAACAAGCCGCCATTCTGTTTACCTAGTTACAGGTGCATTGTTATGTAATCAGCATGGAGCAAAAAGCTAACATTAAATTATGTTTACAACTCGAAAAAGTGACAAAGAAACAGTTAAATTGATGACTCAAGTTTATGAGGATAATTGCTTATCTCATGCACAGATATTCAGGATGTATTCACAATTCAAAAAATGAGTAGGAAACGATTACAAATGCAACTAATCCTGAACGCCCAGTTTCTGATCCTAATGAGGAGCTCATTGAAAAACTTAGAGAAATCGGAGGTACTAAGTCAAAAGTCGTATTGCAAAAATCAGGGTACCAGGCATTATCGCTAATGAAATGTCTCTATCTGCAGTTTTTAAACATGGTGCTCGCCCTGTGAAGACTAACCAGGCAGATGCAGTGCCGGGCCCCCTGGCTCGAAAGGGTCCACCCAATGCTACTGGAGGTCTTCTCAGTTCATCTTTTGGAGCCAGGAGACATGAGAGTAGAGCTACTGGCCAGAAAATACAACAGCAGAAAACTGCCAAAAAGCAAGAACTTAAACTAATGAAGTGGAATGTTGAGAGTGTCAGCAGTGTTAGAGATGGATATAGTAAAAAGTTAGAACTAGAGAACATACTCATTGTAGAGCAGGTAAGTATATGATGCATACTGGAGACACACCTAACCAAGGATGCTGCCTTTAAAATCAGAGGCTACCAGTGTTTCAGAGCGGACCGACAGGATAGAAGAAAAGGAGGAGTAGTCACACTTGTTAAGAATAACATCAGCGCATGTCAGGTGGGAGTGTACATGGAAGGACCCGAATACCAGATTATCCATCTAAAGACCAGTAACACAGACTCCACCTCGTTAACTATTACTGTCCTAATGACCGCCCACTTGCTCTAGAAATAATTCACATAAAGAGAGACTGATGGTCTGTGGCGGTTTTAATAGTCATTCACGGAGTTGGGGCTATGACCGGATAGACAAGAGAGGAGAGGAAGTTGATAGCTGGCAGGATGATAATTGACTTCTACTGATCAACCAGCCAATGGATCCCCCAACATTTTACTCAAGGCCTTGGCATACAACCTCAACACCAGATCTGGGATTCCACTCTCCAGACATGAAGTGGAACATTACACGCAAAGGTGGAAACAACTTGGAGGTAGTGACCATCGAACAGTCTTCCTGACAATAGAAAATTAACTCATTAACACCAGTAGCCTTCTCCCAAGATGGAACTATAAAAGAAAAGCAAACTGGACAATGTGCAGACATCGTACAGGTATCCTGGTGAGACAGCTGTCCATAGAAGGTAAGGATATTAGCAGCATAGTGAAGGAATTCAATGCCTGTATCCTTCAGGCCATCCCCCCGAAACCATTCCCATTGGGGCTCGTAGGGACTATAACTATACTGGTCTAGTGAACTGGGAAAATTGCATGATGACGTGGAAACAGCTGTAAAGCAAGCAGAAAATAGATATTGCCCAGAACAGCAAAATAATTACTAACATGTTAAGGCCAAATTTAAGAGAGTCAAGGTGCAAGCCAGACGGGAAAGTTCGAGAGAGAAAACAGAGTCCCTAAATTTTGAAAAGGGCGGAATGAAACTGTGTAAATTAATCAAACAGTTAAATGATGAGAGCACTGGAAGACGTACATTGATTACACTAACAGAGGATGGGAAAACTCCTACAAGTAAGCAGGTAGCAGATCACTTTGCTCGCATGTTTGCACAAGGCTACAACATTGATATCCGTCCAGAGAAAGAGCGTACAGTGCGCATTGACCCACAGAAAGAAGAAGTATGAGGCAGAAAAGTGGAGGTTATGGATTCACGAATTCATTCATCAGGCCAAACGTATGCGTAAGTTGATACCTTATCTTCCAACTGTAGTCGCTCCATTATCATCTGTACTAGAGCATACACCATGGAAAGAAGCAGATTGTACACAAATAACTATTCATACTGAAGTGAAAAGTGTGCAGAATGGTGAGATGCAAGGCAGTCTTGTAAGATCAACAGCCACACTTAGTGTGCTAGATGACAAATATCCATGTGACACCTGGATACGTGTGTATACAAATGGATCTGCACACAATGCCATAAAGAAAAGACGGGCAGGAGCACATATTGAATATCCAATCAACACCACGGAGAAGATTTCCATAACAACTGGAAAATGATGCAAAATCTATGGTACAGATGTTAGGGCAGTTATGGCCGCTGTTTAAAAATTATCAGACTCCAAAATTGATGCATGCCCCATAGTAATTCTCAAAAATGCACGATCAGTACTCACTTCCATACCTTAAGGATGTCTTGTAAAAAACTGGTTCATAACACAATAATCTTACAGTGGATTCCCTGCCACTGTGGGATACCAGGCAATGAAAAAGTTGACCGTCTGGCCAAAGAGGGTACTTAAATGGAGCAACCAGACTTACTGGTCACCTGTAGTCAGAGGAAAACCATAATAAAAACCTACAGGAAGCCACAAACACCACCACATGATGACTATCACATGTTAAACAAAAAGGAACATGTCACAAGTTTCCGTCTCCGAATAGAACACAACCTTTAGTAGAGCTGTCAGGGAGACAAAGTTCCGCAAGGGACATGCAAATGACTAACTGATCATTCCTCTTATTTTTTTGTTGTAGCCCTGGCAGAATTTACAAAATAATATTTTGTGGGGGGGGGGGGTATGAGACCCGGACTCTTAACACAACAGATGAGAAACACAGAAATGCCTTTGAATGTAAATGCTACAGAAGAGTCCTTTAAATACCGTGGACACAAAAAGAACAAACATATCTATACTCAGTCATCAGTCATTTGCTTGAACCTTGGGGAACATTGCCTCCCAAACAGATCTCCAGTAGGGCTCTTGGTTGTATGCAAGATGCCCTGCTGCTGATACATCCAGTTGCAGATTATCAACGATGTCTTCCAGTCATCTTCGACTTGGTCTTCCTCTCTTTCTTTTTCCCATTATGTATATATATATATCCTTACTGCAAGAACTTAATATTGAAGAAGGTTGTCTAGTGAGGAAAATTAGAAGAGATAACTGAACTATTTTGAATATATTATACGTCATGATAATCTAGAGAAGACCGTCTTGGAAAGGTACATAATGGAGAAAGGAAAGAGAGGAAGACCAAGGCGAAGATGGCTGCAAGACATCGTTGATAATCTGCGAATAAACACACCAGCATCAGGGCACCTTGTTTACAACCGATAGGCCTATAGGGGGGCTGTTAGGGAGGCAAAATTCCGCAAAGGACATGCAAATGACTGACTGATCATTCCTCTCCCCCAGCCCATAAAGACCACCAACGTCTGAAGTTCTTATTTTATGTGTGTTTCAGGCTTGTCTCTATGTCAGTATAACATAAATGTACATCTTCTTCAGAACTATCAGCTGTTATACACTTGTATAATATTTAAGTTTATTAGTGGCCCTTTCAGCTGGGCTAGCAGGACTCGGTCTGAGATGTTCAAATATCCTACATATGTCACTGCTGTGAGTTCGTCAAATATTATTCCTACTTCTCGTTCATGTTTCTCAACTCCTGAATATATTATTGTATATTTATCAGAGTTTAACTTCCTTGCACCTGTCCATCTAATCTCACTCATTCCTATTATGTTGATCTTCATCCTTTCCATTTTCCTCTTTAGATTTTCTAATTTTCCAGCCTGGAATAAAGTTCTAATATTCCTTGTTGCTATTTTGAACTTGTTAGTTTTGCCACCAGTAGCTTGGTGACCCGGACAAGGCTGTTCCAGAGGAATCTCCAATAACGTTGATCATGACGAATCATTTATTATGTATGAACATAACTATTCTTGGGAGCTACAACAGTGGTTTCCCGTTGTCTTTTGTTGGTTTCTGTATGGATTCACCGTTATTCTTTGGGGTCCCTGTCTGGCATTCCCCTCACTGGAACATGAGTACAATTGATTTAACTCTCTATATATTTATCTACCTGAATGTTTGCCTGTCTCTCTATCTTTCTATCTAAATACCTGTCTGTCTGTCTCTACGCCTGTACGTTGGGTGTCTGATTGTCTGTGTCCTTCTTTGAAAGTCTGGGAAGTGTACTACTATTTCAAGCAAACATTTAAAACTATGCTAAATTTTAACAAAGGACAGAATATAAATGTTAGAAGGAAATGCTAGTTCTAGCTTTGTATAATACTGTAACAGATAGTTCTTGCAGTGAAGTAATTATATTGTTACATTTTGTGTGCAAATGTCCAATAATAGTAGATGTTGAGTGTATAATTTTTAACACAAATTGATTGATTGATATATCATCTTTAAAAAAAGCTTACTGCCTGAATTAATCATTAAAATTAAAAAAAAACATATTACTGGATGAGTTCACGTTCAATGATTTTTATTATTTTATTTTATTATAGTTTTGTAGGTTGCTATTTTGGTGTTTTGAGACAGGATATTGCATTTTAACAGATGTTGCGAGGCAAAGTATTTTTATTCCCTAACAACACATAAGGATATAAATACAAAACATCAGTTGCGAGTTCTAGGTTTGTACAACTCTATAACTATATTGAACAGTAAAGCTGTCATGTTTATTTGTGAGAATTATGTAAATGTAACACTTAACACTACTGAGTTAGATCTATACCTTTGTAACAAGTAACACTACTGAATTTGATATAAAATGATGTAACAAGTAACACTACTGAGTTTGATCTATACTAATGTAACAAGTAACACTACTGAGTTTGATCTATACTGATGTAACAAGTAACACTAATGAGTTTGATCTTTACTGATGTAACATATAACAATACTGAGTTTGATCTATTCTGATGTAACAAGTAACATCACTGAGTTTTATCTATACTGATGTAACAAGTAACACTATTGATTTTGATCTATACTGAGGCAATAAGTTACACTACTGAGTTTGTTATATACTAATATAACAAAAACTTTTATATCGATCTTTAAAAAAAGAAGACAGCAAAATCTTACTTTCTGTATATAAATATTTTAAAATATAGACAGAACAAAAATAGTAGGGAAGTTAGTGTCTGTCGATCTATCTTCCTGTCTCTCTGTATATATTGTCTGCCTGTATGTCTGTCTATCTCTCTGCCTGTCTCTCTGTATGTATGTCTGCCTGTATGTATGTCAATCTCTCTGCCTGTCTATCTGTATGTATGTCTGCCTGTATGTCTGTCTATCTCTCTGCCTGTCTCTCTGTATGTATGTCTGCCTGTATGTATGTCAATCTCTCTGTCTGTCTCTCTGTATATATGTCTGCCTGTATGTATGTCAATCTCTCTGCCTGTCTCTCTGTATGTATGTCTGCCTGTATGTATGTCAATCTCTCTGCCTGTCTCTCTGTATGTATGTCTGCCTGTATGTATGTCAATCTCTCTGCCTGTCTCTCTGTATATATGTCTGCCTGTATGTATGTCAATCTCTCTGCCTGTCTCTCTGTATGTATGTCTGCCTGTATGTATGTCGATCTCTCTGCCTGGCTCTCTGTATGTATGTCTGCCTGTATGTATGTCGATCTCTCTGCCTGGCTCTCTGTATGTATGTCTGCCTGTATGTATGTCGATCTCTCTGCCTGGCTCTCTGTATGTATGTCTGCCTGTATGTCTATTTGTTTGTGCTCCTCAAGTACAGAAATAATGGACAACTTTCACTCTAAATGCTCAACCACGTCATTACAGCCAATTGAGAATTCTCTTCCATTTACTAATGTTTATGAATGTGTAGAACAATTTAAATGTCATTTATATATATATATATATATATATATATATATATATATATATATATATATATATATATATATATATATATATATATATATATATATATATTCGAGGGGTTCATTAATAAATTTTCGAACTAAGGTACAAATACTTGAAACGCACAGTTGATATTAAATGCATTTGTAGATCAGGTTAATCAAAGATTTAACACCAAGTTTAAAGAAATGTTAACTGAAACCACTTTTGTTAGGTTAATGAAGTGGTAAGGGGTGGCAGAAATTGAGAAAATAGGTAATATTTCTCAGCTAGCAGTCATTCGCTACCTCTGCATCAAGGGGTTCTTATTATCGAGGAGATCCATGAGGATATGGTAGAGACTCTAGGGGAGAGTGCCCCTTCGTACAGCACAGTGAAGAATTAGGCAGCTCAATTCAAACATTGAAGGGAGAGTCTGGAAGATGATCCTCGTCCAGGAAGACAAAGAACGGTAACCACCGATGAAACCACCGGCAGAATCCATGACATGATAATGGAGGATCGACGACTAACTGAGCGGTACACTGCTACTGAGTTGGGCATCTCTCAGGAACGTGTTCATGCCGTTAGTCACAATAATCTTCAAATGACATAGGTCTCTGCTCGATGGGTCCCGAAAGTTCTTGAAGCTGATCACAAACGACAGTACCTCAAGAATACGGTTTATGCTAGTCGACCACAGTCAGTTGAAGACCTACAAGATCGAATCAGACACTGCATTCAAAATATAACTTTGAACATGTTAAATGGTGTTATGTAGGAATTTTTCAGAAGCCTGGCTGAATGTATCAAACGTAATGGCGGTCATCTAACCGGCGAAAGTTTCAAAACCTAAATATGATTGTCACTAATAATTAAAATACACACTTTTCTGAGTTTCATTTCACGTTTTTACCAACAATATGTATGCTTCTTAATTTATTCCATTTTTAAAATCCAGCTATGCTTTATCCCGGTCCCCATATATGTGTGTATATATATGTGTGTGTGTTTTTTAAAAACTGTCTTAATTAACAAGCGATACATTTATTTTTTTATTGTGAAAACTGTTTTAATTACAAAGTGACATATCAGAATGTATCACACATACTACATTTCAAGAATTACAAAAATAGAACATTTTTGTGAAATAAAATCCAGGCTTCACCCAGCCTCTAAAAATGGGTAGCAGAGAAACCTGGGAAGGTAAAGCGGGCAGGCGTGATACTGACCACATCAGACTTTCATGTGCTGACAGGTCATGGAAAATACTGGCCTAACTCTGTATTCCCCAAAATGCCTTAAAGGAATATAAACGGGAATTTTACCTTTACCTTTTTAAAATACTTACCAACTTCATTCATGTTTTGAAATACAGTCACAAAAGAAAACTGTGTTACAAGAGTTTAAGAAATTATTTCTAAAGTTTTTATAATAGTCTTTTCGTTAGAAAAAAAAGTAAGTTTTGTTTCTAAAACAAGTAATAATTGTTAGAAATCAATACGTGTAAAAGTTTGTTTATATAAATGTTATCTACTAATATTTATTTTTTAAATGCAATAATCATTTGTAAACACTGTAAAGTTATTTGCTTCAAATATTTGTATGTATGTATATTTTTATGTTTGTATCCATGTAATTAAAATTATATATGATAATTTCTGTATGTATGTACTTCTGTACTTGGCAGGTATACAGACGTATATTTTGTAACATTAAACAGTACACACTATATTTTGTTTAATACTAAAAGTAAAGTATGTCAGAAAATACATCAGTGAAACTATTTCTAAATGCCATTAAAAAAAGAGTATTATTTTGAGAATCTATCTTTATGTCTGTCTATCTGTCTATATATATATACATATATATATGTCTATCTATACTCTAACTATATGTCTATCTATATGTCCATTAATATGTCTATCCATCTGTCTATCTATATGTCTATCTATCTGTTTATTTATGTCTATCTATCTGTCTATCCATCTGTCTATTTATGTGTCTATCCATTTGTCTGTCTATATGTCTATCTATCTATCTATCTATATGTCTATCCTTCTTTTGTCTATATGTCTATCCATTTGTCTATCTATATGTATATCTATCTGTCTATCCATCTGTCTATCTTTATGTCTATCTCTGACTACCCATCCGTTCATAAATCCAATTTTCTAGTTCCGCAAAGATTTAGATATGATTAAACCACTTACTATACTTTTTGTGTAAACACTTGATAAGAAAACTCTCAAAAATTGTATTCGAAAATGTATAACACCAAAGTTATTTCTGATTATGAAAAAATAAGACGAGTATTATTTTACACAGTCAATTAGTTTTATTTTCTGTGAAATCGTGCGAACATATGGCAGTCATGTTGAATTTTTAACTGTTTTGTTTCTACCTCTATGTAATAGACATGACTACTTCACATTTTCTTTGTGGTAAATCACTTACGGGCTGTATTAGTGTTTGGAAAAAAAAATATATATACATATATATATTTTTTTTTAAGAAATGATACCTAGTGTTCGTATAACCACATTTTGAGTGTATCTAATCAAACGTTAATTCTGAGAAACCATTTTGAAAAAAAAATACACGTGTATTAATAGTTAAATCACTATTTTTGACAATGAACTATTTTTTACGCAATATAAAATTTCATAAACATCGCTTTATATGTATGCTTGTGTATATGTATGGTCAGATATACTGCTGACTGTCTGTCTTTCTATCTTTCTAT
>CM019698.1:1032629-1050129 GCA_009760885.1 Achatina immaculata
ACTTGATAGCTTGTTTTGGGATTCTCTGCTCATTTCTTCTCATCAAGTGGCCAACATATGTCCATCTCCTTTTCCTGATCACCCGTGAGACTGGTTGTTGTTCAGTCATCTGTCTTATCTCTGCATTGTTCTTGAATTCATTCCACTTGATGCCGAGTATTTTCCTTAGGCATTTGTTTTCAAAAGAGTCTAATTTCTTTTCTATTTCTTTAGTTGTTTTCCAGCTTTCGCATGCATAAATGAGGGTGGATATTACATTTGAATTGAATAGTCTTAACTTGGTTTTTGTGCTTATAACTTTTGAATTCCATATGTTCTCAAGATTATTGAAGATTGATGCTGCTTTTGCAATTCTGATCCTAACTTCCTGTCTAGTGTCACCATCCTGGTCCATGTAGCTGCCAAGGTATGCAAATTGATTGACTTCTTCAATATCTGTCCCTTCTATGTGTATTTTTCCATTTTGATTGATGGGAATTTTCATTATTTTTGTTTTGTCCTTGTTAATTTCAAGTCCTATTTTGCTAGCCAATGAAGACAGGCTATCTGTTTTTTCTTGCATGGAATTCACATTGTTACTGATAAGTGTTATGTCATCAGCAAAATCAAGATCTTCTAGTTGGGTCCCATGTACCCAGTCAATACCTGTTTTACCTGTGCAGCATTTTTTCATTATGAAGTCTATTGTAATCCCAAAAAGTAAAGGAGACAGTATACATCCTTGTTTCACGCCTGTTTCAATCTGAAACCATTCACTCATCCCTTCTTCTGTCTTGACTGCACAACCATATCCATTGTATAAGTCCTTAATGATGTTGACAATTTTAGATGGTATTCCATATAGACATAGAATTCTCCATAATGAATCTCTGTTTATGCTATCAAATGCCTTCTTAAAATCTATGAAATTCAGTATTAATGGTTTCTGCTTTTCAATATGTTCTTCAAGTATTATTCTGAGAGTAAAGATCTGGTCGAGACAGCTTCTCCCTTTTCGAAATCCTGCTTGTTCTTCTCTCATTGCAACATCCACTATATCTTTGAGTCTATTCAAAATGACCTTGCAAAATACTTTTGACACAACTGATATTAAGGTTACTCCTCTCCAGTTGTTACAGTCACTAAGGTTGCCCTTTTTTTGGTATTTTAACAATGATTCCTTTCTTCCACTTAGAAGGGACCTTTTCTTCTTTCCAAATCTTGTTAAACATTCTCTGTAGTTGTCTCATGTTGTCACTACTGATAGCTTTTAGCATCTCGGCAGTTATTTCATCTTCACCTGCAGCTTTGTTGTTAGCCATTAAATTCACTGCTGTTTCAATTTCATGCAATTTAATTTCATCTAGGTTGACATTTAGCTGTGGGGCTGGTAAGTCAGTTTCAAGGTTTAACAATTCTTTTGGGTGTGGTCGATTGAGTATTTCTTGGCAGTGTTCAGCCCATCTTTGCTTTTGGTCTTTATTTGATGTTAATAGTGTTCCAGTTTTGCTAAGGATTGGTCTTTCTTTAGATGTAATAGTACCTGTTAGCCTTTTTTGTAAGTTATATAAAGTTTTGTTGTCTCCTGTTTTTGCTGCTTTTTCTTCCTCATTCGCCATATTGTCTATGTATTCTCTTTTATCCCTTCTAGCTGAACTTTTTACTTTCTTGTCTATGTCTTTGTATTTTGCTTTTGCCGAATCTCTTTCATGATCTGCTTTTGCATTCAACATGTTTAATTTGACTGCTCGTCTTTCATGTATATACTTCCATGTTTTATCTGATATCCATGCTTTTCTATTTGGTTTTTCCAATCCAGCGCTTACTTTTGCTGCTGTGATTATGGCTGTGCTGTAAGAATTCCATAACTCATCTATATCTATCTCCTCAACTTCACTGGGTGTTTTTGAATGATTGGCAAGTTCCTGATTGAAATTAATGTTAGTATTTTCTTCTTGTAGGCTGTGGATGTTTATCTTTCTGTGTACTGATTTCTTGTGTTGACTTTTCAATTTTAGTTTTATTTTCCCTATGCACAGGTTGTGATCACTGTTGACATCTGCACCCCTATAAGCCCTTACATCCATGATAGATGTTCTGTATTGCTTTCTAATACAAAAATGGTCTATCTGGTTTCTAGTTCTATCATCTGGAGATATCCACGTTGTTTTATGTATCTCTTTGTGTGGGAATATTGTCCCTCCAATGACCATGCCCTCTGTTAGACATATTTCAATTAATCTTTCTCCATTCTGATTAACCATGTCAATTCCTTCTTTCCCCATCACTTTTTCAACGTCGGTATTATCCTTCCCTACCTTAGCATTGAAGTCCCCCATAGCAATTAGGATGTCGTGTTTAGGGACTTTGTTGGTGATTTGTTGTAGTTGGTGATAGAAGTCGTCTTTCACATCATTATCTGCATCATTCGTGGGTGCATAACACTGTATTATTGTCATTCTTCCGTGTCGTAGGTTGTATCGTGCTCTTATTATACGACTGTACACTGGTTCCCATTCTACAAGGCTCTTTGCAGCTACATTTGACATAATAATGCCCACTCCGTCTCGGAATTTATTGTCATTTCTACCTGAATGTATAATTAACTTGCCGTGTTCCGCCGATCTTTTACCCGCTTCTGGCCATCGCATTTCACTGATGCCCAGTATGTCTAGATGGTATCTCTCCATTTATTTGATGACCTGGTTAGTTTTTGTTGGTGCTGCCATCGTTCTCACATTCCAGAATCCGATCTTTGTCACATGTTTGGGGCCGACGAATGAGCTCTTCGGAGTTGGCATCCCTGATGCTCGGTTGGGTTCTCTGCGAGTTTCCATAACGATATCTCTTTTTCCCATCTGGAGTTGCCTCTAGATAGGTCTCAGGATAAGGTTGTTAGCCTTATGCCCAACTCCCGGTACATGATATGTAATAGATCAAGCGGAATTTCGCTGCTTTCTGCATGCCGGCGAGAGCGTGTTAAAAACGACCGCCATCTTGCACGTCACGACATTAGGTTACACTCCGTTTAATAGCGGTACAGCTTTGAATTATCCACTAAACCTGATTAGATTTTCACCACAAGAGTATACTTTAGCGATGTCATGTCAGAAGCGGGTAGATAATGTCACTAGATTATAGTCCGTGTGCGAATTAAGTCCGAAATAATTGTTTCACTATTTCACAGCGCGTAATACGCCGATCTCCATCTTGACCGGAAGTTTATCTGCACAATAATAATTGGAAGCAGCAGATATGTGGTTTATTAGAAGAGTGTTGCGAAGGACAGCAAAAATAACTAATGAAGAATGTATGAGAACAGCTGGAGAGACAAAAAACCTTGTCATAAAGATAGGAGAGAGACAATGTACGTTCAATGGACATGCAATGAGAAGAGGGGGCATTGAAAATATTATAACAAGAGGAAAAATAGAAGGAAGAAGATCTAGAGGAAGACCAAGAGAAATGATACTGTACAGTCTGACAGTATGGTGTGAGAGGAGATCCACAACTTATCTGATTTCCTTCATGAAAGATCATCTACTCTGGAGAAGCATAATAGCCAATGCCATCAGCACGGCACATGATGATGATGATGATGATGATGACGATGACGACGACGATGATGATGATGATGATGATTATGATGATGATGATGATCTGGTTTCCATACACTCTACATTCTGATTTATGCAGCAGCATGAAATAAACTTGCATTATTTCATTCATTCAAAACTAAGTTATTTATAGAAAATCAGTATTTAAAAAAATTACAACACTCAAACCATACTTTAAACTACTTTAAACTATGCTTAGGGAGTCATATAGTCCATATCAAACAGATGTTGACAAAGTTTAAAGTTATAAGAACGATTATTATTTATAAGATTTACGTGAATTGATAGGGCATTCGAAAGGTGGGCAGCAGAGTAAGAGAAGCTTTTTTTAAACATGTCAAGACTTGGTTTTGGGAGAATACAATTTCTTAAGCGTTGAGAGGAAGTAGACGTATTTCGGGAAGAAGAGATTTAGCGCGTTACCCACAACCAGAGAGTGGCTGGCTCCATGAGCAGTGGGTCTTGGAACGGAAGGCAGAGCACACAAGGGAATGCCTGGAGTGTGGATGTGCCAGTCTCAGATTCCAGTTACAGTTATAGATTTTGTTGTCTGGAAGAAGTAGTTGCAGCATTTATGTAATTCTCTATCACGAAAGAGGCAGACAGAGACAGAGAGACAGAGAAAAGACATGTAGATAAACACGCAAATAATCAGACAAATAGACACATAAAGACAGGCAGACAAACAGATAGATAGTAGAAACTCGCGTAGATATGTACACATGTACGTACTTAAACACAAATGCATACGTGTATACATACAAGTTGTGTCTGGCAAGTAATGAGACTGAATCCATACAATTCCATTTCTCCAGAAAATACGAGGGACGTTGAGAAAGTAATGCAACACATCGGTTATTTGTTCAGCTAATAATGAAGATATAAGCATGACATTTTGCACATTTTAAATATGGCATGTGCTGGTTGTGTGAACTAAATTGCACCGCAACCGGCCAAAGATTATGTCTTCCCTAACCGTTGAAATTGAGCATGCTAGTAACTTGCGGTATAAGCAGCGAATTGTGATAGAGTTTCTAGTTGCAGAGAAGGAAACTATTGTGAACATTCACAAGCGTTTATGTGATGTGTATGGAAGTTTTGAAGTCGACAGGAGTACAGTAAGTCGCTGGGTTCAGAGAATCAAAGAATCAATAATTGGAGATAAGGAGTGTCATCATCCGCAATCACCACGAAGAAAGAAATTCAAGACAACTCCTTCAGCTGGAAAGATCATGATCACTGTCTTTTGGGACATTGAATTTGTGATTCTTCTGGATGTTATGCCAAGAGGAGAGACAATCGATTCGCAAGCTTACAGTAAGACATTGAAAAAACTCAAGGTTTTCGCATAGTTCTCCTTCACGACAATGCGCGCCCTCACACAAGTCTGGCAACACGGGAAGCAATCACCACATTAGGTTGGACTACACTACCCCATCCACCCAATAGCCCCGATTTGGGATCCTCTGATTTCCACATGTTTTGTCCACTTAAAGATGTACTCCCAAGGGTAAGATTTGAAGATGACTAATGAGTGATTCATGCAGCGAAGCAATGGCTACATAGTCAAGGGGAAATATGTTACGGGCTATGAATACATACACTTGTTTTGCGCTGGCGTAAAGCCGTACAAGTTGATGGGGATTATGTTGAATAACAGAGATTTGTACATGACATATCCATGTATAGTGTGTATAAAATTCATGCTTTTTGAATAAACAGTTACTGAGAAAAACGATGTGGTCCATTACTTTATGAAGGACCATCGTACTTACTTATACTTAAAATTTCTTGAAATAGCCTCCTTGAGTATCAATACAGCGTTGCCAGCGGTTCTGCCACCCGTCGTAGCTGATTGGAAGTCTTAAACAGGGATCTCCTGTAAAGCAATCATCACGGCTGCTTGCAAATCATTAACAGTCCAAAAATGGTTGTCTTTCAAGCTTGATGTGAGCCGCGGAGACAAAAAGAAGTCAGCCGGGCCAAGTCCGAGCTGTAGTGAGGTTGGCACAGCGTTACAACGGTTTGTTTCGTCAGAAACTCTCCCACTAGCAGCGCGACGTTATTCTTCAGCCGTTTAAGCACTTCCACGTAAAACGCTGCGTTGACCATTTGTCCGGGTGGTACGAACTTCTTATGGACAACAGCTTTAGAGTCAATAAAAAAGACCGTCGATTTCATCTCCGATTTGCACATTCGAGCCTTCTTTGATCGATGAAATTCAGAAGTGTGTCACTGTGATCACTGTCTTTTTGTCTCTGGATGGTAATCAAAGACCCACGTTTCATCACCGGCTATAACTTTCTCCAAAAATACCAGGCTCATTCCTCACATGGTCCAAACGCTCACGAGAAATAGACGCACAGTTTTTCTTCTGTTCAACGCTCAAATCAAAGGAACTAATATGGCGGATGTGCAATTCTTTCGTGACAAATTCATGAGCAATTAATTTTGGAAGTCCCATTTGATCTGGTATCAATCTAAGACTGAGACGTCAGTCAGAGTCCAAAACCGCTGTCACCTTATCAGCATTGTCGGAAGTGTGAGACGTTAATGCCCGCCCTTGGCGTTGTTCAGCCTCCACGCTCTCTCTTCCTTCCTTGATCTTCTTGTGCCACCGAAACACTAGCGCTTTCGATAAAGCATCCTTCCCGTAGGCTTTCTGTATCATAGCAAGCGTCTCGGTCGCTGATCTTTCAAGTTTAACACAAAACTTTATCTCTGCTCGACAATCCTCTGCTTTTTTACTGTTACGCGACACTTAAACAGTTGTCCACTTCTCAACCGATCCGCACTCTGTAAAAGCTCAGAGTCAAATGATGAGATATCTACTCTTTACGTAACATCCCTCACTAACCTCCAGCCCGGGAGATTCCGCCCCCTCCCCCACCATCGGGCCCTCCTGATTGGCTTAGTAAAGTAAGACTCATTATATACTGGACACACCTTGTATATAATACAATAATATACGTCTTCAATATCCGATGTTTATATTGAGTTATAAAAACAAAGAAATGAGTAGGCACTGACATAATACTAATAAAATGTTCTAAAGAATTAATTTTCAGAATCACTATTCTTTGAATGTTATTTTTTTTCAAAGGAATTATTGTTATAAAATATATGAAATATTTAACTCAGTTATCTCCTTGTCTTTTTTATGTCCTTATTTCGAAATAAAAATACAGAGGGTAAGTAATACTTTCCGTATAATATAAAGATGTAGTACAGAATGCAGAAATAAGACAGATGAGCGAAAAACAACCAGTCTGCAGGTGATAAGGAAAAGGAGATGGACATATGTTGGTCACGTGATGAGAAGAAACGATCAGAGAATCCGAAAACAAGCTATCAAGTTGAACACAACAGGCCAAAGGAAAACAGGCAGATTACGTGAAACTCTAAGAGGATATTTTTAAGAGAGGCCTAGTCAGTAGACATAAAATCCCTTGATGAGGCTGAAAACAGGAAAAGTTGGCGAACTGCCTTGTTAGCCCTATGTGACGCTTAACGGCACGGGAAGAATATATGATAACATGCATATATATTACGTATATATTTCTGTTAAATACATATTTACTATATGGTTTTAAATACCACGGTGGCTTTGTTTTCACGCTTGTGAAGTGTTTAATTTTCCAATCCGGTGGTTCTAGGTTGAAGTCCCAGAAGTGGGACTTTCTTCTGATACACAACACGAACTCAGGATAGAGTCAGTCTCTACAAATGTGAAGCACAGAATTTTAGGAAGATATCTCGTACATGCGGCCATGCCTGATACTGACCACATCACTCGTTCCTACATAAGGGTATATAAAATACATAAAGCAGACTTATAAATTGACAGAAAAAGTACCAACCAGACAGTCTGACAGACAAACACAGACAGTCTGGCAGACAAACAAACAAAGACAGTCTGACCGACATAAACGGAGACAGTCGAACATAAGACAGAAAGGCATAAAGATGGATGGATGGATGGATGGATGGAAAAGTGGATGGATGGATGGATGGATGATGGATTAATGGATGGATGGATGGAAAAATGGCTGGATGGATTTATAGATAGAAAAACAAATAGAGGGATAGATCGATGTATGAATTAAAGGGTGGATAAATGGATGGATGGAAGGATGGATAGAGAGACAGAAATACAGATGGACGAATATGTGGATGGATGGAAGGTAGTATAATTGAATGGAGAGACAGACAGATAAACTGATAGATAGATAGATAGATAGATAGATAGATAGATAGATAGAATGAATGAATGAATGAATGAATAATCTTTATTTTTCAAGGGTAAAGAATTGGGCACGCAGGCCCGTCTTACATTCTGCCCTTCATCACTCCATCTTTCATTCTTCCCACACACTTGATTTAGTAAAAAATACAAATTAAATTAGGAAAAACATATCAAAAGAGTGTAAGATTTAACTATTACATTCAAGGTAAAAGAGAAGAAGTCATTAACCTAATAAAATAGCACTCATGCACACATACACACGCAGACATATACATAAATAAAATACATTGTAAATCATCTTCTAACATATGTTTTTTTTAACAAACATTAAAATAATTTCTAACAATATCTAATAAGTTGCTTTTCTAACTATGTCATTAAAGTACTTGATGGTTTACGAGCCATGTGTTGAGAGAGTACTGGCTATTTTATGGAGGCATATAATTACAAGCAAGTAAATAATGAAACAGGTTTGAGTTAAAGGATGAAGTATTACCAATGGATTTTAAATTGTAGGGGAGGGTGTTCCAGAGCTGTACTGCAGAGTATGCAAGGCTTTTCTTGTACAGATCAATCCTGGGTTTAGGAAGAAGACAGTTTTTTAAACGCTGGCTATGTTTAGTGTTATACGTAAACAGTGACCACAAGTAAGGCGGAGCATTGTGCGACAGAATTCTGTGAACAAACTTAACTTTGTTAAAAATGATTCTATTTTTGAGGGGTAGAATTTTGAGTTGTTTGTGTTGATCTACAGTCTGTACTGGATGTTTGTCACAAATAAGATTTAATGCTCGCTTGTGAAGTGAGTGGAGCCTTTTTGTGTTTGAGACTGAGCATCCATCCCAGATTGTGGAACAGTAATCTAAGTGTGTTTGTATGTGTGATATGTAGTATATTTTTCTTGTGTCTTTGTCGATAAAGTGTTTAATTTTGGCTAATTGGTAAACTTTCTGTGCAATCAAATTTGTTAGGTTATGTACGTGAGAATTCCAAGTTAAATGCTGATCAATGATGAGTCCTAGGGTTTTATGTTCATGAACATTTTCTATTGCCTTAGTCCCAGCACAAAGCTGTAGTGAAGTTTTAGTTGTATTTTGCAGTTTCTGTCTTGTAGTGATGAGCATGGATTTTGTTTTGTTGGTGTTTATCAACATACCATTTTTATTACTCCATTTCATCAAACTGTTTATATCATTTTGGAGCGTTGTCTGTAGTTTATTGATGTCATATTCACTATTGTAAACAGTACAGTCGTCAGCAAAAAGATCACATGAAGAGTGCTTTAAATGTAGTGGTAGGTCGTTAATATAGATAGCAAAGAGAAGAGGACCAAGAATGGAGCCTTGAGGAATACCAGTATCAACCACAGACGAGCCAGATATTTTGTTTCTAAAGCAAACTACTTGTTTTCTACCTGAGAGAAAAGATGTAATACATTTTGTTAGGTCAGGGTGTAATCTATAGCCTTCCAGCTTTTTTGCAAGAATTTCATGATCAATCATATCGAAGGCTTTCTTGAAATCAACAAAAACAGCACCACACAATTTGTCATCATTTATATTAGACAGCCAGCTTTCTGTCATTTTAGTTAATGCTGTGTGGCAGGAGTAATTTGGTCTAAAACCTGACTGGCTGTCTATTAGTAGATTGTTTTCTTGCATGTGGAGCAGAGTTAACTTTTGTATATGCTTTTCAAGAGGTTTAGATAGTGATGACAGAATGGATATGGGTCTATAGTTTGAGAGGTCACTAGTCTGTCCAGATTTAAAAAGAGGAAAAACTTTGGCCAGTTTAAAAGCGTCAGGGAAATATTTTTGTCAATACACAAGTTGTATAAGTATGTTAGTGTGTCTGTGATAACTGGTGCAGCGCAGCGTAGTATCTTGTTACTAATGTCATCACATCCTGCTGAGTTAGTGCTCTTTAAGGACCGGATGTAGTTATAAACTTCACCGACTGTGAGGAAAGGAATATTAGTTTGTTTTAGCTTTACACATTTACTGTCGCTGAAAGTTTTCAACACGCTCAGGTCGCAATTAGGGGTCGATAATGAAGATTTTAGAATACTAATTTCTTCCCTAAAATGTTCACTGAAGTTTGTGCAAGTATGTTCACCAATAAGTGTTTGTGGGTCAGTTTGCTTCCTTTTATTTACAAGAGTATTAATCGCTTTCCAGATTGATTTACTATCAGTTTTGTCTTTCACTAAATTTCTGAAGTAATTTTTCTTTTCCTGCCTAATTAAATACTGCACCTTATTCCTAAGTGAACGATAGCTACTGAAATTTCTGCTTTTGTGAGCTTCATCCCGTTTCCTCATCAGTTGCAATATATCGGGAGTTATCCACGGGGATTTTGTTACGTGTTTTACTCTCATTTCTTTGATAGGAACATGCTTGTCAAAAATATTTCGAAATATCTTGATCCAGTATTCGATAGCCTCATCTGGATTTGTTAACTGGAAAACGTACGTAAGAGGCGAAGCTTTTAGATCAGTTAAAAATAATTCCAAGTTAAAGTTTTTAAAGTTTCTGTATTTGATGCTGGTATGTTTGTGTTTCGGTATTTTATACCCCTTATGTGACCACGTACAGCAGACCGGGTAGTGATCACTCAGCGACACACGAGGGACAGTACATTCAGTAATGTTTCCTGGATCAGCTACATAAATATGATCTATTAATGTTGATGATGATTCAGCAACTCTAGTAGGTTCGTTAACAATTTGGGAGAAGTTGTAAGATGTTAAAATGTTCTTCCATGTAGGATTTGGCTGATTAAGATCTATATTGAAGTCGCCTAGAATGATTATGTCCTTGAATTTATGAGTTACAGCATCATCCATCATGGTCGCAAAGTGATCATACCACTCGGCTGAAGCATTTGGATTTCGGTATATAAAACTAATTAGAATTGGACTAAGATTTGATATTTTGATTTCTAGCATAATACATTCAACTTCTGATGTTTCCAGGTCTTCTCTTCTACAAAATTTAATTGTGTTAGAAATGTAAACGACTAAACCTGTCTCTAGCTTCCTAGTTGGGTCACGCCTGATCAAATTAAAACCATCTATTCGTATATCATTGTCTGTGATGTTTTTATGTAATCTGCTTTCAGAGAAACCAAAAATATGAAAATGTTGAAGTATATGTGTAACCTCAGGGAGTTTTCCTAACAAATGATAAACATTTAAGTGGCCAACACGTAGGCCATCGTGTCGCAGCCACTCCTCCATTTTCTGAGTCACTATAACAATGTTAGAAATATTATATTTCAGTAAAAATAAAATAACTGGTCAGACTTCAATCATACAATTATAGGTATACGTTTAAGCTAGTAGAGATAATGAATCTAACTAAGTTTATAATATACTGACAAATAATGGAAAAAAGTACAAAAATCAACAATGCAATGAACGTTATGTAAGTGTAAATTGTAAAAGACTTGATGACAATATTAGCTGTAAGCTAGCACTAAGAAATGTCTGTTCTGCTGTAAGAACTTCTGTGGTTAAATTTATCTACAGAAGTTAAAGAGTGCTGGAAGTTTCAAGCTATCTAGTATCTGTATGTGGGTGTTGAGTGTTGACTTTGTAGTAGGGACATCATATACGCGTGGCTCAGAGCTGCAGGACTAAACTGCATTAGATATTGTAGCTGAAAGTTCCACGGATAATGATTCGAGGTTCTTGTGTTTGTGTCCTGTACAGCAGTTGTGGTATTCCTAGGTGGTGATTGTGCAGTAGTCTCCATGTTGTTCGCTGTACTAAGTGTTGGTATAATTTGTTGAGCTTGCCGTGTAGGCAGGCGCGGGAACATGGAATCGTATAGTGGGTCAGTGGATGGAGTGGGCAATGGTAGAGAGGCAGATGGTGATGTTTCTGAGGGTCCTTGGAGTCTTGTAGTTGGTGTAGAGTGTGTGTTTCTGGATCTATGGGATGTGGGTGGCTGTCTAAACTGTTTCTGGCTATTTGAGTGCTTTGTTATGTTCTGCTCAGTTCTTGCTGGATATTTTATATTTTTTGCAAGGATGCTGCTGCCAGTCTTGTTAATGTGGATGTGGTCCCTGTAAAGGCGTTTTTTGGGAGCACCTGTGGCTGAAGTAAAAAATGGAGTGTTGTTTATAAAAACTACTGTGTTCTGTAGACAGAATGTTTTTAGTATTTTGTTGTTTATATCCACCATGCGACGTCCAGGACCAGAACAAGGTGGAATGATGGATGAAATGTTGATGGAAGTGTTAGGGTATTTTTTCTTGATGGTGGATATCAAGTCCTGTATATCAGAGGGCCGAAGATTCTGGCCGTTCATGCTGTCATTAATGCCAACATGCACGGTCGTTCTCCTCACTCTCTGATCGACATCAAGTCGTCTCAGTGTCTGTGTTAGTTTTATAATACCAGCTCCAGGTACTGGCATGACTGAGACAGTGTCTTCAGAGGTAAGTGACATCCGCTCACCATAGATTCCTTTAAGTAAGGAATCTCCGATTAACAAGTGTGTCGTATATTCTTTGATGTTGTTACTGTGTTGTTGTGTATCTTGTTCTTGTTGATGTTTATGAGACCGTGAATGAGAAGTGGATGTCTTGTTTGAGATATCTGTCTGGGTTCTTGGTGCTTTATGATTATATACAATAGGGCTATCTTGTAAAGCTTGAAACCTATTACTTATCTGCACATCAATAGGGTAAGCTAAATTTTCAGGTGCTACCTTTATAGGCGTTGTGGTGCTGGTGTGTTTCTCTTGTGCAGCTCCTTGTTGTGGCGTGTCTTCTTTGTTGATATCTAGATAGATAGATAGATAGATAGATAGATAGATAGATAGATAGATAGATAGATAGATAGATAGATAGATAGATAGATAGATAGATAGATAGATAGATAGAATGATCTTCGTTACTAAAAGGGGAAAAATTAGACACGCAGGCCCGTCTTACTATCTGCACTCCATCCTTCATTCTTTCCGCATACTCGATTTAATACAAGTATATAAATTAAATTAGAATAAAAACATATCAAAAGAGTGTAATATTAAACTACTGCATTCAAAGTACAAGAGAAGTAATTAACCTAATAAAATAGCTCTCACACACATACACACTCAGACATATACATAAACAAATATGTATTGTAAATACAGATCTTCTAATATATGTATTTTAACAAACATTAAAATAATTTCTAACTGTATCCAACAAGTTACTTTTCTAACTATGTCATTTTAGTACTTGATGGTTGGTGAGTCACGTGTTGAGAGACTGCTGTTTATTCTGTGGAGGCATAATAATAACAAGCAATTAAATAATGAAACAGGTTTAAGTTAAAGAATGAAGTATTATTAATGGATTTTAAATGGCAGGGGAGGGCGTTTCAGAGCTGTACTGCAGAGTATGCAAGGCTTTTCTTGTACAGATCAATCCTAGGTTTAGGAAGAAAACAGTTTTTTAAACGCTGACTATGTATACTATTATACGTAAACAGTGACCACAAGTAAGGCGGAGCATTGTGCGACAGAATTCTCTGAAAAAACTTAACTTTGTTAAAAATGATTCTATATTTGAGGGATAGGATTTGTAGTTGTTTGTGTTGATCTACAGTCTGTACTAGGTGATCATCCATCCCAGATTGTGAGACAATAATCTAAATGTGTTTGTATGTGTGATATGTAGTATATCTTTCTTGTGTCTTTGTCGATAAAGTGTTTAATTTTGGCTAATTGGTAAACTTTCTGTGCAATCAAGTGTGTTAGGTTATGTACGTGAGAATTCGAAGTTAAATGCTGATCAATGATCAGTCCTAGAGTTTTATATTCATGAACATTTTCTATTCCCTTAGTCCCAGCAATAAACTGTAGTGAATTTTTTGTTGCATTCTGCAGTTTCTGTATTGTAGTGATGAGCATGGAATTTGTTTTGTTGGTGTCTATCAACTTACCATTTTATAACTCCATTTAATGAAATTGTTTATATCATTTTGGATCGTTGTCTATTGGTTATTGATGTCATAGTCACTACTGTAAACAGTACAGTTATCAGCAAAAAGATCACATGAAGAGTGCTTTAAATGTAGTGGTATGTCATTAATATTGTTAGAAAGAGAAGAGCACAAAGAATGGAGCCTTGAGGAATACCAGTATCAACCACAGAAGAGCCAAATATTTTGTTTCTAAAGCAAACTACTTGTTTTCTACCTGAGAGAAGAATATTAAATCGATGTTTTGACTCGTCTTCTTCAGATAAAAATGCTTGAAACCACGTGGAGTAGTTGACTCTGGATTATTGTCACACTCATTTAGTTCAGACACAACAAAATTGTTTAAGAATTTTGTGCACTGTGCTCAGTGATACGTTCACTTCTTGCGACATTTTCCTTAAGGACTTGCATGGACTTTTCAGGATTCTGTCTTGAATATTTAGACATTTTTCTTCAAACACAGCAGGCCTACCAGATCGCGGAGCATCTTCCACAGTTCCCGTATCACGAAACTTATTCAACAAATTTCTCACCGTAGTGCGATGAGAAGGTTTTTTATCAAGAAATTTTGCTATACATCTTTGAACAACCATCCGTGTGTATCGACCGCCATTTCGAAACACTTGTTAAACAAAAAAGAAATATTTTTCCGTTGATAAGACCATTCTGTTTTGAGTGCAAGAAATTATTCCATCACATGGCAACCATTCACTGCATCTTTCTTCACGATTGACTGTGCAGGACATTTTTATGACGTCATTTTCTTAATTTTTATATAGAAAGTGTAGTGAGACTTTAAAAAAACACCCTGTATAACACATAAATACAGAAATACATACATACATATAAACATACGCACATGCATATATACATAGATACTTACATACATACATTCTTACATAGTTGTATAATACAAACATATATCGGCATAGAGAAAAACACTTATATAACTCCACAAATACTGATAAACTTAACAGTCTTTATTTTGTATGTGTTTACCTTTAGTTATAAAAATAAACGTCCAGATATTGACACGATTCTAATATAATGTTCTAAAGAGTTAATTTTCAGAATCACTATTCTTTGAAAGTTATTTCTCTTTCAAAAGAAATGTAGTTATAAAAATACATGAAATATTCAACTCACTTATCTCCTTGTCTTTGTTATGCCCTTATTGCGAAATAAAAATGCAGATGGTAAGTATTTCTATTGATACAATAGAAAGGTTTAGTACATTTATGTTAAATTATGTTACTCATTTGCATACCACTTTCTGAACTGTGTCTCCCTAATAGCTCTCCTGTAGAAATCAATAAAAGATCTCCTGTAGATCTCCATAACAGTTCTCCTGTAGACCACACTAGCAGCTCTCCTGTAGACCACACTAGCAGCTCTCCTGTAGACCTCCCTAACAGCTCTCCTGTAGACCTCCCTAACAGCTCTCCTGTAGACCTTCCTAACAGCTCTCCTGTAGACCTCCCTAATAGCTCTCCTGTAGGCCTCCCTAACAGCTCTCATGTAGGCCTTCCTAACAGTTCTCCTGTAAGTTTCTCGATTGAAAGCAAGAAATCCTGCTGCTGGTACGTCCATTCGCAGATCATCGATGATGTCTTACAGCCATCTTCGCTTGGTCTTCCTCTCTTTCTTTTCCCTTTATGTACCCTAGATTATCATGACGTTTAATGTGTCGAAAATATTTAAGTTTTATCTGTTTAATGCTCTTTATTCTTCTGGAATATTACGTTCTTCTAGCATGGATATGTTTGTTCCTTTGTGTGTCCATGATATTTGAAGAACTCTTCTGTATCATTTACATTCAAGGGCATTTATGAGTTTCTCAGCTGTTTTGTGTCCAGGTCTCACAGACATATGTTGCAGTGGGAAAGATGCATACCCTTCAAAATCCTTTTTTTTTATATTTCTGTCTGTTCCTATCCACATATTCTTTAGTTGTTTTACTTTTTGAAGAGCCACATATGTCCTCTTTTTAACTTCCCTCATTGTATCTCCATTACTAGTTAATAGTGATCCAGGATATTCAAAACTCTCCACTTCTTCCATTTTTTCCTCATTGATATATATTTCAGCTGCCTTGTTTGTTTTGTCAGTTGTCATCAATTTAGATTTCTTCGTATTAAGATAAGGATTTTGAACTTCACTGTTCTTACGGACTGACATAATTCGTTTTTCCATTCCTTTTTGTGTTGTGGACAGTAATACTGTGTTACCAGCATATCTAATCTCTGGTATTTCATAACTTCCAATTGTATGGCATCGTAATATTCTATGTCTATATCTTCACTAACATTCCTCATTATTGGTCTAGATACAGCAGTGATGTTAATTGTATCAAACGTGTTGGAATCCCATGTTTTACATTATTTCCGAAAGTTTATTGGACTGTACACAGTATAATACATTTGGAAAGTCCATAAAATAGATTCACATTAAACGCTCCGAATTTCTCTATTATTAATTTATATTGAATATATGATCTCTTGTTCCTTTGTGTGTCCATGATATTTGAAGAACTCTTCTGTATCATTTACATTCAAGGGCATTTATGAGTTTCTCAGCTGTTTTGTGTCCAGGTCTCACAGACATATGTTGCAGTGGGAAAGATGCATACCCTTCAAAATCCTTTTTTTTTATATTTCTGTCTGTTCCTATCCACATATTCTTTAGTTGTTTTACTTTTTGAAGAGCCACATATGTCCTCTTTTTAACTTCCCTCATTGTATCTCCATTACTAGTTAATAGTGATCCAGGATATTCAAAACTCTCCACTTCTTCCATTTTTTCCTCATTGATATATATTTCAGCTGCCTTGTTTGTTTTGTCAGTTGTCATCAATTTAGATTTCTTCGTATTAAGATAAGGATTTTGAACTTCACTGTTCTTACGGACTGACATAATTCGTTTTTCCATTCCTTTTTGTGTTGTGGACAGTAATACTGTGTTACCAGCATATCTAATCTCTGGTATTTCATAACTTCCAATTGTATGGCATCGTAATATTCTATGTCTATATCTTCACTAACATTCCTCATTATTGGTCTAGATACAGCAGTGATGTTAATTGTATCAAACGTGTTGGAATCCCATGTTTTACATTATTTCCGAAAGTTTATTGGACTGTACACAGTATAATACATTGGAAAGTCCATAAAAGATAAATATAGATTCACATTAAACGCTCCGAATTTCTCTATTATTAATTTATATTGAATATATGATCTCTTGATCCTCTTCCTTGCCTAAAACTAGCTTGGACTATATTGACTTCTTCTTCTACTTTCTTCTACGCTCAACCCATTATGACTTGTAATAGAATTTTACTGGCATGACTGATTAGGACACCGGCTGTGCAGTTTGTGTATAATTTCAAGTTACTCTTTTTTGTTTTGGCACCCTTATGAATATAGTTCTTATCCATTCTTCTGGCCAAATACCTGACTGAAATGTTTTTTAATGATAGACTGATAGACATTCCTTTCTCCTGCTTTAATAGTTTCTGCTGTTATCTGATGACCTCCTGGTGATTTACCATTTTTCAGTCTCGTAACAGCTAATAAAACTTTTTCAAATATTTTTATTAAATATACGTTTAATATATGGTTTATTTTACCACGACCGTCTTGTTCTCTACCTGGCAAAACAGTTACCTGTCCAACCTGGCTG
>CM019698.1:1052629-1067629 GCA_009760885.1 Achatina immaculata
TACGGAAACTATGAGCTTCCCATGAACACAACAAAGATGGTTCTCCATGTGACGCTACCAATTATTCAAAGTCTCTAAACATCTCTTGTCTTACGTAACTCTTGTAATCAGTCAGTTAGTCATTTGCATGTCCCTTGTGGAGCTTTGCCTGCCTTACTGCTCTCCTGTAGGTATCTCGGTTGTGAGCAAGATGATTTGCTGCTGGTGCATCCATTTGTAGATTATCAACAATGTCTTACAGCCATCTTCGTCTTAGTCTTATTCTCTTTCTTTTTCCCATTATGTAACATTCCTGTACAGTCTTCTCTAAATTATCATTAAGTTTACTGTGTCCAAAATATTTAAGTTTTCTCTGTACAATACTCTTAACTAGCCAGTCATCTTCAACATTAAATTCTTGTAGTATAGATATATTTGTTTGTTTTTTTGTGTCCATGATATCTGAGGAATTATTCTGTAGCATTTACATTCAAAGGCCTTTGTATGCTTCTCAGCTGATCTGTTAAGTGTCCAGGTCTTGCAGGCATATGTTGCGATGGGAAAGATGCATGCTCTCACAAATCTTATTTTTGTACTTCTGTATGTTCCTCTCCACATATTCTTTTGTTGTTTTATTTTTTATATGTAATAGACGTCCTGGTTTTTATTTCCCTGTTTCTATCCGCATTATTAGTTATTAATGATCCAAGATGGGGAATACCTTGACAGAGGAAATTCTAGAAGATGGAAGGAATATCGCAGAGGAATGTATGAAACAACCGACTGTGAAAGCAGAAATCAACAATGTGAATTATTATTGGTGGAGAAAGAACCCGAACCGACAATAGAAGTTTTATGGGCAATAAAGAGTCTGAAAAATGGTAAATCACCAGGATGTGATGAGGTAACAGCTAAATTTATTAAAAGCAGGAGGAAAGGAGTGTGCAGCTGTCTATCATGCACTGTATAAAAAGATATGAATGTCAGGTATTTGGCCAAAAGAATGGAAAAGAACTGTATTCATACCACTGCCAAAAAAGGGTAACCTGAAATTATGCACAAACTACAGAACTGATGCCCTGATTAGTCATGTCAGTAAATTTCTGTTAAAAATCATAATGGGTAGACTTTGTAAGAAAATATAAGTAGAAGTTAATATAGTCCAAGCTGGTTTCAGGCAAGGAAGAGAATCAAGAGATAATATATCAAATAGCAAATTAATAATAGAGAAATGTAGAGAGTTTAATCTGAATATATATTTATTCTCTAAATACTACTCATCATCTGATTGTGTACAACACCATAGACTTTGGGAAATAATGGAAAAAAATGGGATTTCCAACACATCTGATATTATTAACATCACTGCTGTATCTAGATCAACAAGGAGCAGTGAGAATAAATTGTGAAACAACAACTTGGTTTGACATAAAACAAGGGGTCTGTCAGCAGTACATATTGTCGCCTTATTTATTTAACTTGTATACTGAAAATATAATGAGGAATGTTAGAAACGATGTAGATAAATAATATTACGATACCATAACTGTTGGAGGTTATGAAATACCAGAGATTAGATATGCTGATGACACAATATTACTGTCTACAACACAAAAAGGAATGGAAAAACTAATTATGTCAGTCCGTAAGAACAGCGAAGGACAGAACCTCTATCTTAATGCAAAGAAAACTAAATTGATGACAACTGACAAAACAAACAAAGCAGCTGAAATATATATCAGTGAGGAAAAACTGGAAGAAGTGGAGAGTTTTTAATATCTTGGATCACTACTAACTAATAATGGAGATACAATGAGGGAAATTAAAAGGAGAACGTCTATTGCTCTTCAGAAAGTAAAACAACTAAAGAATCTGTGGAGAGGAGCAGACATAACTACAAAAATAAGATTTTTAAGGGCATGCATCTTTCCCATCGCAACATATGCCTGTGAGACCTGGACACTTAACAAAACAGCTGAGAAACACATAAATGCCTTTGAATGTAAATGCTACAGAAGAGTTCTCCAAATATCATGGACAGAAAAAAGAACAATTTATCTATACTACAAGAGCTTAATATTGAAGAAGGCTGGCTAGTAAAGAGGGTTAAAGAGAGAAAACGTAAATATTTTGGACACATTAAACGTCATGATAATTTAGAGATGACCGTATTGGAAGGATACGTAATGGGAAAACTAAAAAGAGGAAGACCAAAGACGAAGATGGCTGCAGGACATCGTTGATGATCTGCAAATGGATGCATCAGCAGCAGGCAATCTTGCTCACAACCGAGAGGCCAACATGAGTGCTGTTTAGGAGGCAAAGTTCCGCAGGGACATACAAATGAATGAATGAATGAACTACAAGAACTTAATATCGAAGAAGGCTGGCTAGTGAAGAGGATTAAAGAGGGAAAACTTAAATATTTTGGACACATTAAACATTATGATAATCTAGATATGACTGTCTTGGAAGAGTACATAATGGGAAAGAGAGGGAGACCAAGGCGAAGATGGATGCAAGACATCGTTGATGATCAGCAAATGGATGCATCAGCAGCAGGTTATCTTGCTCACAACTGAGAGGCCTACAGGAGTACTGTTAGCGAGGCAACGTTCCGCAAGGGACATGCAAGTGAATGAATGAATGATCCAAGATATTCAAGATACTCTGGGACATGCAAATGAATGAATGAATGATCCAAGGTATGCAAGATACTCTTGCAGCACATATTCCTTATTAATCATGAGCTGGCTACACCCCCTTATCACAATATAGGAGGTACTTGCCAACTCACCTAGAGAACACATACATGCAGAACTCTGCCCGCGCCAACACTTAACACAGAAAATGAAAAGATGAATGGTTCAGTGTCAATTTAATAACCAACTGACTCATTATGATACTAACAGATGAAGCATAGCATACCATTAGTAAACAAAGTGCAATCGATACTGCTCAGCATAAACACGTGAGCAACACATGAAACACATAGGACGACATTTCTGTGTCTATAATCAAAAGGTGAAACATCTGAAAATATGACGCATATTAATAAAAAGTATACACTGATGAAGATTATACCTCTCAGTTCTTGACTTAATAAACAAGTCATGTAATACTTAACATTTAACACTGAGCACTTCTCAAGGTACGTACTTACACAAAGCTCCGACGTAGGAAAAACTTACATATATCAACTTTACCAACATGGGCCGGCCGGGGCAGCTCCTGGCTTCATAGCTTGACAATCAACTTATCAAATAATATATATAGAAGCTGCAGCAGACACATCAGACAATCCACGATAACGACTCCCCCAGATAAACGTGTGCTGCCCCTGCCCAGAGGCCAATTGAAGACTGAACTAACACATTACCTGACCAACACACCCATTGCCATATGAAGACTGAACTAACACATTACCTGACCAACACACCCATAGCCATGTGAAGACTGAACTAACACATTGCCTGACCAACACACCCATAGCCATGTGAAGACTGAACTAACACATTACCTGGCCAACAGACCCATAGCCCGCGACCGGAAACCTCAGGAGACACTTCACCTTGAAAACCACAATTTAGACCTGAACCAAACCAAGCTCTCCTCTCATACATTTAGATGGATGGATAGATTGATGGATGGATGGATGGATGGATGTTTGGATGTATGGATATATAGATGTATGTATGTATGTATGCATTATGTATGTATGAATGTATGTATGTATGTATGTATGTATGTATGAATGTATGTATGTATGTATGTATGTATGTATGTATGTATGTATGTATGGATGGATGAACGGAGGGATGAACGGAGGGATGAACAGATGGATGGATGGATGGATGGATGGATGGATGGATAGATAGATAGACAGATGGATAGATAGATAGATAGATAGATAGATAGATAGATAGATAGATAGATAGATAGATAGATAGATAGATAGATAGATAGATAGATAGATAGATAGATAGATAGATAGATAGATATTAAACATGAGAATGTATTTATACAATTACATTTTTAAACACGGATACCAACATACATACACAGATACATGCATATATAATTTCATTCATACATGATAATGCAAACACACATATGCATACACAAAAAAATTTACATAAACCCATTAATACTGATAAACTTAACAGTCTTTAATATTATGTGTTAACCTTGCGTTGAAAAAAACGTATATTATTGACATAATACTAATATAATGTCTAAAGAATTATTTGTCAGAATCACTATTCTTTGAACTTTTTTTTTTCAAAGGAAGTGTTGGAATAAAAATACATGAAATATGTAACTCAGTTTTCTGCTTGTCTTTTCTCTGCCTTTATTTCGAAATTAAAAAAAAAAAGTTGGTAAGTACTTCTATTCACATAATTTATAAGTGTATTACACTTCTGTTAAATATATATTTCAACTATGTTTTATTTTAACACGGTGGCCTTGTTTTCAGACTGGTGAAGTGGTTAATTTCCACCCAGGTGGTTCTAGGGTGAAGTCCCAGAAGTGGGACTTTCTTTTGATACACAACACAATGACCCCAGGATAGACACAGTCTCTAAAAAATGGGAAACAGGGAACGTTAGGAAGATAAATGATTCATGGAGTGATATTGACCACATCACTCGATCGTATATAAGGGTATACAAAAGAAAAATGTCAGACAGATTGACAGAAAAAAGAACCAACCAAACAATGCGATAGACAGTAAGGCAGACAGAAGAAAGATGGATGGATGGATGTATGGATAGATAGATAGATAGACAGACAGACAGATAGATAGATAGATAGATAGATAGATAGATAGATAGATAGATAGATAGATAGATACATACATACATACATACATACATACATACATACACACACACATACATACACATACACGTTCATTCATACGAGGGGAAGTCACAAAATAACTCCCAAATTAAAATATTATATCAGTGGCAGTTATCAGGTAATATTTAAATATATAAGATAAACTCAGATAAATATATAATAACATATTCAGGAAGTGAGAAACATGAACGAGGAGTAGGAATTATATTTGATGAACAAACGGCAAGGACAGTTGTAGGATATTTGAACATCTCGGACAGAGCTAGCCCAACTGAAAGGACAACCAATAAACATAAATATTATACAAGTGTACGCTCCAACATCTGAAAGTTCTCAAGAAGATGTACATATATTTTATAATGACATAGAGACAGCACTAAAACACACAAAGTCACATGAAGTTACCATAGTCATGGGAGATTTTAATGCCAAAGTTGGTAAAGGAAGAACTTCAGACATCGTTGGTGGCTATGGACTGCGGGAGAGGAATGACAGAGGTTTTAAATTAATTGAATGGGCAAGAATACACAGCATGGTTGTAGAAACATCTGGTTTAAACAACATCCTCGAAGACTGGCAGCGTGGTGCAGCCCAGACAAAAAGACTTTTAACCAGACAGACTACATATTAATCAACAAACGATTCCGCAATGCATTACTGACAACAAAAACCATGCCAGGCGCTGACTGTAATAGTGACCATGATCCACTCTGTGGAAAAGTGAGAATAAAACTAAAGAAAGCAGGTAGAAAGTGAGAAACATCAAACTGAATACAGAACTTCTTAAAAATGACCAAGAACTGAGAGAACAATATAACTTTATTATAACAAATAGATACAATGCAATAGCAAAGATAAATAGTATAGATGAACAGTGGGCAATGTTAAGAGATTCTATCCACCAAACTGTTAAGGAGATAATACCACGAAAAAAGACGCCCCTAAAAATAAATGGATGACAGACGACATCTTAGGACTGATGGACAAGAGGAGGAGGAATAAAAATAACGAGGAAAAATATAGTAAGATAAATAAAGAAATAAGACGCAAATGCAGAGAAGCAAAAGAAGTGTGGTTAAATGAACAGTGCAGATATATAGAGGACTTTCATATTAAAGACAGCAAAAACATGCACAAACGAATTAATGAACTCACAGGCAGGAAAACAAAATATATCACAGGATGCCTGAAATCGAGAGAAGGTAAAATGTTAATGGGAAAAGAAGACATTGTGGACAGGTGGACAGAGTATATCGGTGAGCTATATAGAGGAGAAAGACCAGAATTAACACCAGATACTGAAAACTGTGATGGACCACCAATACTTGAAGAATAAATCATAGATGATATCAAACACATGAAGAAAGGATAAGCGACTGGGCCTGATAATATAACAATAGAAGAAATAGAGGCACTAGAGGAGACAGGAGTAAAAATAATAACCAAGTTACTGAATGACATTTACAACAGTGATTATATTCCCAGTGACCTGATTAAATTCACGTTTAAAGCACTACCAAAGAAACTAGGTGCAAAGGAAAGTGGTGACCACCGGACTATCAGCCTCTCGTGTCACATAAGGAAGCTACTTCTGAGAATCATTTTGAGAAGAACAAGGAAAAAGATAAAAAAGGAAATAGCAGATGAACAGTTTGGATTTGTTGAAGGAAATGGAACACACAATGTCATTTATGCTTTACGAACACTAACAGAAAGAGCTTTAGAAGTACAGAAAGATCTCTACTTATGCTTCATTGATTACACCAATGCATTTGACAAGGTGAAACATAATGAAATTATTAAAATGCTTGAAGACATCAATATAGATGGCAAAGACCTGAAGATTGTAAAACATCTATACTGGCAGCAAGAAGCAGCAGTCCCAGTTGAAAATATAATAGGAAAATATCAATCTATAAAACAAGGGGTGCGACAAGGATGTGTACTATATCCAGACCTTTTCTCTGTACAGCGAGAATATTCTAAGAACAATCATCACAGAACCAAGCATAAAATTGGAGGATACAATATTAACAACCTTCGGTATGCTGACGACACAGTACTGATAGCTGAGAACCAACAAGACCTGCAAAATCTCTTGGATAAAGTCGCCAAAGAAAGTAAACAGAAAGGCCTTACTTTGAACATCAAAAAGACATATACTATGGTTATATCTAAGAAAAAGAATCCACCAGCATGCAGTATTAAATTAAAGGGAACTATTATAAAGCAGGTGCAGAAATGCAAATACCTTGGAGCAGTAATAACTTCAGATGGGAAATGCAGAACAATAATTAGGAACAGAATAGGCCAAGAAAAGACTGCATTTCAGAGAATAAGAAACATATTAGATAGCTTATCTTTATCAGTGAATGTTAGAAAAGGAGTCCTAAAATGCTATATTGAACCTATCTTGTTATGTAGAAGTGAATCATTGACAATAGGCAAGTCTGCACAAAAATCACTGGAAGCAGCAGAAATGTGGTTTATTAGAAGAATATTGCGAATTCCCTGGACAGCAAAAATAACTAATGAAGAATGTATGAGAAGAGCTGGAGAGACAAAAAACTTTTCAAAAAGATAAGACAGAGACAATATACTTTCAATGGACATGCAATGAGAAGAAGGGGCATAGAAAATATTATAACAACAGGAAAAATAGAAGGAAGAAGATCAAGAAGAAGACCAAGAGAAATGATACTGGACAGTCTGACGGGATGGTGTGAGAGGAGATCACCAACTGAACTGATGGTCTGAATGAAGGATAGTGTACTCTGGGGAAGCATAATAGCAGACACCAGTCTGCATGGCACCTGATGATGTTGATGATGTTTAAATATATCCAGATATAGTACCATAATCCAACCTTATAATGGTTGTTTGTAGGGGACGCTGGGAGTTACTTGCGCAAAGCAAAGCAATAACAAAATGGCTACCCAACTGTTAGTGTGTACTAAAGAAGAACAGAAAAACGTAGTGCGATTTTTTGGGCTAAATTACATTTAGCTGATGACATTCATACGGAAATGATTACAGTTTATGCTGAAAAGTGTTCATCATGTAAAGTGGTCTATAACTGGGTAAAATAACTTTCTCCGGGACTCACCGAAATTATTGACAAAGTCCGACTTGGCCGTCTTGTTCAGATTGCAACAGAAGAGACTGTGCAACGAGAGAATAAGATTATCAGAGCTGATAGACGAGTAACGATAGACAGTGTAGCAAGTGCAATGAGATGTGGACATGGCTTAGCCTACAGAATAATGCATGAGCATTTGAATTTTCGGAAAGTTTGCTCACGTTGAGTACCCAGAGATCTGAATGATGAACACAAAATGAACCGATTTGGTTTGTCATTGCAACATCTCTGTCATTACGCATATGAAGGTGAAGACGCGCTCCAAAGGAGTATTACTAAATACGAATCTTGGGTGCAGCATTACCAACCCGAATCAAAACTTGCCTCAATGCAATGGAAACACAGGTCATCGCCATGCGCAAAAAAATTCAAGATTACGTCTTCTGCGAGGAAGGTTATGCTGACAGTGTTCCGATATTATCAAGGAGTGTTGTTAACCAAGTTCCAGAAGTATGGTGACAGTGTGAATTCTATATCGTCCTGTGAAGTTCTGTCGATGCTACCGGATGCAATTCGAAGAAAACGTCTTGGTCTGCTGACTAAAGCTGTGCTTCTCCTTCATGACAATCCCATATCACATATTGCTCGGTTAACCCAAGAGAAAATTAGCCAGTTGGGTTGGGAAGTTCCTGAACATCCTCCCTTTAGTCCTGACTAAGCTACAAGTGATTTTCACCTGTTTGATCCATTGAAAAACTACCGTGGCGGGAGAAGATTCTCGAGTGACGAAGAGATAGAAAGAGAAGTAAAAAATTGGTTCAGAAATCGGACTCCCGATTTTTACGCCATGGGTACTGCATCACTGATTACACGATGAGACAAATGTATCAATGTTGGTGGCGACTACGTTGATAAATATCGGAATAATGTCGGTTCAAAAATTAAAAGTTTTCAAATTACTGTGGCATTTAGTTGTTTTTTTTTTAAACAGGCACTTGCGAGTTACTTAGTGACTTAATCTCGTATATGTATACTGCAAAAATACATGTGCATACACAAACAGACATTGATAACTCCACCAAGACTGATAAAGTCTTTAATATGCTTTGTTTCCCTTGAGTTAAAAATAGATAAGTCCAGACATTGACATAAGTGTTGGAATAAAAATACATGAAATAGTTAACTCATTTATCTCCTTGTATTTTCTCTGCCTTATTTCGAAATAAAAAAAAACAGATAGTAAGTAATTCTCTTCATATAAGTTATAGATGTAGTACATTTCTGTTAAGTATATATTTCAACTATGTTTTATTTTTAACACGGCGGCCTTGTTTTCAGACTGGTTAAGCGGTTAATTTTCCAAACCAGTGGTTCTAGTCTTCTGATACACAACAAAATGACTCCATGATAGATCCACTCTCTAAAAGTGGGAAACAGGGAATTTTAGGAAGGTAAATGCGGGCCAGGAGTGATACAGACCACATCACTCGATCGTATATAAGGGTATATAAAAGACAGAAATCTGACAGATCGATTGATAGAAAATAGAACACACCAAACAGTGTGATAGACAGAGCAAACGCAGACAAACAGAAGATAGAAAGTCAGTTAGAAGATGGATTTGATAGATGGATGGATGGATGGATGGATGGATGGATGGATGGATGGATAGATAGATAGATAGATAGATAGATAGATAGATAGATAGATAGATAGATAGATAGAAGGACAGAGAGACAGACAGACAGATAGATAGATAGATAGATAGATAGATAGATAGATAGATAGATAGATAGATAGATAGATAGATAGATAGATAGATAGATAGATAGATAGATAAAACGTAACAACATAGACACATACATACACAGATACGTTCATTCATACGAGGGGAAGTCACTAAATAAGTCGCAAATTGAAATATTTTATCAGTGGCAGTTATCAGGTAGTATTTAAATATATCCTTGATGGTACCATCAACTAACTTTATAATAGTTGCATGTAGGGGGCGCTGGAAGTTACGTGCGCATGCCAAAAGCAATAACAAATGGCTACCCAACTGTTAGTGCGTACCAAAGAAGAACAGAGAAGTGTAGTGCGATTTCTATGGGCTAAAGGACATTCAATTGATGACATTAATAAGGAAATGATTACAGTTTATGCCGAACAATGTTTATGATGTAAAGCGGTCTATAACTGGATAAAAGAATTTTCTCAGGCACGCACCGAAATTGTTGACAAAGTTCAACTTGGCCGTCCTGTTCAGATTGCACCAGAAGCGACTCTGCCACATGTGAATAAGATTATCAGAGCTGATAGACGAGTAACGACAGACAGTGTAGCAAGTGCAATCGGATGTTGACATGGCTTAGCCTACAGAATAATGCATGAGGATTTGAATTTTCGGAAAGTTTGCTCACGTTGAGTACCCAGAGATCTGAATGATGAACACAAAATGAACCGATTTGGTTTGTCATTATAACGTCTCTGTCATTACGCATATGACGATGAAGACATGTTCCAAATAATTATTACTGGAGACGAATCTTGAGTGCACCACTACCAACCCGAATCAAAACGTGCCTCAGTGCACAGAAAAATACCCAACAAGACAGTTTGATAGTCAGAAGCAGACACAGACAAACAGAAGACAGACAGAAGAATGATGGATGGATGGATGGATGGATGGATGGATAAATGTATAGGTAGGGAGATAGTTATGTGGATATGTACGTATTTATGTAATGTATGTATGTATTTATGTATTTAATGTATGTGTATGCATGTATGAATGTAATATATATAATGTAAGTATGTAAGTATGTATGTAATGTTTATATGTATATATGGTGTATATGGTTGTAATGAATGTATGTATTTATGTATGCCTGTCCAACATAACCGTAACGTTTAGAAGATACATTGTATATATTTCTTTTTACTAACAAACTGTTCCACACAATTTTTCAAAGGTTTTATTTTGTTAAAGGTACAATGTCTACCTTGTTATTAAATAAAGTAATTGTTATTCGTTCTTTAAAACGATTTGTATGTCGATATTCCAAAATATGATTTAAGTCAGTAAGGATGTTTTTCTATAAAATATTTTATTATTGACGGGAAGAACATTCTAAACATTTGGAAGTTTAGCGTGATAATTTACACAATATTAACAACAAAATATAACTAATTTTCTAATCAAAATATGAATAACATTGCTGTACACAGTTATACATAATATATATATATATATATATATAATATATATATATATATATGTAGTATTAAAACTTTCAAATGTTCTTGATTTTATGTTTAAATATCTTAAATAAAGTTGTACCATCATTTCTTTATCTGGACTAAATAGACAGACAGAGAGACAGACTAATACAGAAATATGGATTTACACTTTTAGACAAACAATCAACCTTAATTAATTATCTACATTCAAAAATTGTTTTACAAGTTACAGTAACTAATAATGGATAGTCTCTCTCATTCTCTCTCTCTATCTCTCTCACACACACACACACACGAACCCTGCTGACAAGCCTAGGATATCATGTCCTCCCATAACCCTCTATCTCTCCTCTCTCTCAAGGTCACTACTGACAAGTCTAGGATATCACGTCTTCCCATACTCCTCGATCTCTCTCTCTCTCTCAAAATGTCACTGCTGACAGACCTTGGATATCATGTCCTCCCATAACCCTCGATCTCTCTCTCTCTCTCTCTCACACACACACACACAAGGTCACTGCTGACAGACCTAAGACATCATGTCCTCCCATAACCCTGGATCTCTCTCTCTCTCTCACACAAGGTCACTGCTGACAGACCTAAGACATCTCCCATAACCCTGGATCTCTCTCTCTCTCTCACACACACAAGGTCACTGCTGACAGAACTAAGACATCATGTCCTCCCATAACCCTGGATCTCTTCTGCGTCTCAACACTGAGACTTTCCCGCGCCATGATGTCAAACCATCAAACATCTTTTCTCTCTGTCTAGCTCTGCCTCTTCTACCTTCTATCTTCCCTGGTGCCACAATGTGCTCTAGGTTGCCTCTCCTCAAAGCATGCCCAAATATGGTTCTTGTTTTCTGATCCTCATCATAATTTTCCTCGTTTATTATGTCTCTTTCAGAACTTCCTCATGTGATTTTTCCCCTCCCCATGGCACTGTAGTAATCTTCTTAAGAACACACAAAAAATTAGTGTATAAGTATACAAAACTAAGTGTAGAACTATACACGAAGCCTCTGCAGTAAAGCCTTGATAACAAAATGTATAAACTAGGTAAACAATAGGAACAACTTTATTCATTAAGGAGCACACATTTCTGATGTTTTGGTTTTCGTCTAATTATAAAAAGAACACACAGTACGAAGAAACTGAGAAGATCAAAGATAAATTCACATGAATGCTATATAAAAAGTAGGAATGGAAAAAATAGAGTAAAATAAATTGGAGGACTTAGCTGTGACGTGTAAGAAGCTGTGACCTGTAAGATACAGTGTACAGAAGTGCGCATGGTGGAGTGTGCTGAATGTTTAAACAGAGACTTGTGATATGTGATAAAGAGGTCGTAAACGGGGTGGGGGGGGGGGGCTGGGCGGAAAGTGGAACAGGTGATTGCAGTTGGAGTAGAGGAGTTGTAATATGATGCCACATGAGGTTTTGAAAGAATGGAGTAGAACTTAGTGCAGATGGAATATGATTGTGAGAGACGGGAATGTTATGTGTAGCTGAATACAAGTTCACATCATTTGGTTCCAGCGTCCCATATTCCTAAATGCAGAATTTCGTAACCGCTAGGTGGCTTCCGTCATCAGGGTGACATTATTTGATGGCTGTTACCAGAAAATCAGATTTTCCACAGTGGCTGGGGTCAGTGAAATGAAGGTCTTGTTTTTAGATGATCATCACAGCTGTTATATTTGTGTTAAGATTTAGTACGTTTTTCTCTCTTTTATTGATGACTGTATTAAGTAGAGACTGAAGCTGCCTTTCAATCTTAACTGTCAACACCGTTCTGTCCGTGTATCTCTAGTTGTTAACATTGACAGCACCTACTTCTACTCCCAGCATGTCTTCTATCATTTTTATTGTATTTCTACTGTACAGGTGACAGAAGACATCCATGCCGTACGCCCACCCTTATCTTATGCTATTCTCCTATTTGCTCCTCCACTTTGATAACTTCTTTATTGTTCCCAGTACATTCTTATGATCACTCTCAGCTCTTTCACGTCTACGTTTGTAAAATACCTTGCAGTAGCCAATGAAGCATAAATATAGGTACATTTTCACAGTTATCGCCCTTTCTGCCAACGTTCTTAACATGAAATCAGCATTTCTTGTGACGCCCTTTCCTGCCCCAAAGCTGCATTACTCTTCTCATAGTTCAGTGGCTATCTTATTACTGATTATTTTCATTATTATCCGCAGTATCATCTTGGTGACACGGCTTATCAGACTAATAGTTCTACGCTCTTCACAGTCTATTGTTCCTAGTTTTTTTTTATGTAGCAGTGAATGCGTATCTCAGCAAGTTATCAGGAATGTAACCTGTATTTTATATCTCTCTCATTTAGCATTTTGCTTATTATCTCCCCTCCAAGAACTCATAATGCTTTCAGTTCTTTTCTTATTTAGTCTGGTCCTGGGGCCTTCTCATTATTTTTCTTTATGTTCTGACTTGCTTCTTCTACCTCACTTGGCATTTCCATGTTGTCTCCTAGATCTATGTTCACTCTTTCCTCATGGTACATATAGTTATTTTATATATTCCTCCTACCTATTCAACATTTCTTCTTTGTCCGTGGTGATATTCTCTTCTTTTGTTTTTAAACGCTCTGTTATTAGGATTGTCTGAGAGTATGTATTTGTTTGTTATGTCTGTGTACTTCGTATATTCCCTTGCATCTAAGATCTGGCTATTTTTCTTTAGCTATGTAACACCTACTCCATATTTCTTTGTTAATTTGTTTGAATTTATTTTGGTAATTTCCCACCTTTCTTCATTTTTTTTTCTGTTTAGCCTGGCTAGTCTTTTCTGATATTGTTTCCTCGGTTTTCTGTTGTATGGCTTCTTTCAACATTGTCCACTGTTTGTCTGTTGTATGGCATCTTTCAACATTGTCTACTCTTGTCTGTTGTATGGCATCTTTCAACATTGTCTACTCTTGTCTGTTATATGGCTTCTTTCAACATTGTCCACTTTTTGTCTGTTGTATGGCTTCTTTCAACATTGTCCACTATTTGTCTGTTGTATGGCTTCTTTCTAAATTGTCCACTCTTTGTCTGTTGCTTCAGTCTTTTCAACAACAATATATTTGTTTCATATGATGACATTGTACTGTTCATGGTTGACTGTGTTTCTTGTTAGCCTTTATCCAGTCTTCTCATCTGTGTTATGTGTCTTTGTAGTTTGTTTAGTCTGATTCTGAGTTTGCCTATCATCAGGACATGATCATTGTTACAGTGGTTAGTTACATCTTACTTTAAGACATGATCATTGTTACAGTGATTAGTTACTTCTTACTTTAAGACATTATCATTGTTACAGTGGTTAGTTACTTCTTACTTTAAGACATGATCATTGTTACAGTGGTTAGTTACTTCTTACTTTAAGACATTATCATTGTTACAGTGGTTAGTTACTTCTTACTTTAAGACATGATCATTGTTACAGTGGTTAGTTACTTCTTACTTTAAGACATGATCATTGTTACAGTGGTTAGTTACTTCTTACTTTAAGACATTATCATTGTTACAGTGGTTAGTTACTTCTTACTTTAAGACATGCTCATTGTTACAGAGATTAGTCACTTCTTACTTTAAGACATGATCATTGCTACAGTTGTTAGTTACTTCTTACTTTAAGACATGCTCATTGTTAAAGTGGTTAGTTACTTCTTACTTTAAGACATGATCATTGTTACAGTGGTTACTTACTACTTACTTTAAGACATGATCATTGTTACAGTGGTTAGTTACTTCTTACTTTAAGACATGATCATTGTTACAGTGGTTAGTTAATTATTACTTTAAGGCATGATCATTGTTAAAGTG
>CM019698.1:1072629-1197085 GCA_009760885.1 Achatina immaculata
TGATGACCAAAAGTATCAACGTGTAGAGTACGCAAAAGACATCATCAAAACGTGTCGCAGAAATAAACATTTCTTAAAGTTGATTCTTGAAGAAGATGAAATGTGGATTTTCCGCTATGATCCCACAACTAAACGCCAAAGTGCTCAGTGGAAGCCATCATCATCACCAAAAGGCAAAAAATTAGTCTTCAAAAGTGGAAAGTGAAGACAATGTTGGTGTTCTTCTACAACAGGAAAGGAGTTATTCACAAAGAATGTACTCCAGAGGGACAGACCCTGTTTGTTTAAATATTTTGAAACGCCTAATGAAAGGATTATCCGAGTCCGACCCTGGCATGATAATGCACCGGCTCACAGGGCGGTAGTTGTACAGGAATATTTGGCCCAGAAAGAAGTGTATGTTCTCAACCACCCACCCTATTCTCCAGATGTGGCTCCCTGCGATTATTTTCTATTCTCAAAATTAAAGTTATCTTTGAAAGGAAGCTTCATTCACGGTACTGATAGCGTCCAAAGGGCCATAACATCGAGTTTAGGAGTCATCTCTCTCTCTCTCTGAACCTTAAGTGCCCAGAGCACATGGGGCTTCCGCAAGGGTTTTCCACAAATGCCTGTCCTTCACCTTTTTTTCTGCTCTTGCCCAGGTGAGCCCTCTATTGCTCAACATCCTTTCTGTTGTTCTTCTCCATGTCTCTTTTTTTTAGGAGTCATACCAACAGAAGAATTGCAGAGGTCGATCCAGTGTTTGTAACATAGTGCCACTCGCTGTATCAATGCATAAGATATCTTCAACTGTTGGTTATTTTATTTTTATGTAGTTATTCTCATTATTTTACTGTCGGACAATGTATACATAAAAGAATGCAAGATGAAACTATTACATTCGCAAATCTAGGGTAATAACTTACACAAAAGGAAACAAGATAGCCGCATACACATAAACAACCACACACACTACATTTCAGTAAAGTTCTTCTGACATTCCACTCTTGCACATTTCCTAAGATAATTACTAACAAAATATACCAAATTACGTTTAGAACTATCTTCTACTAGAACACAAATGAGCTAGAAACTCATGGCATGAAAGACATTAGACATTCTATACAGGCGTATAGTTACCAGAGAGTAAATATTTACACATGTGTAAGATAAAGGATGAAACAGTACTAATAGATTTTAGAAAGTAGGGGAGAGAGTTCTAGGGCTGTACCGCAGTAAATCCAAGGCTTTTCTTGTAGAGATCTAGCCTGGGTTTAGGAAGAAGACATTTTCTTACGCGTTGGCTGTTTAATGCTGGACGTAAACAACAGCCACAAGTAAGGCGGAACATTGTGCGGCAGATTTCTATGAATAAATTTGAGATTGTCAAAAATAATTCTATGTTTGAGGGGTAGAATGTTTAGGTTATTCTGTTCCTTTGCTGATCGGCAAATTACATTAGGTGTTTTCCAGACAGACAGATAGATAGATAGATAGATAGATAGATAGATAGATAGATAGATAGATAGATAGATAGATAGATAGATAGATAGATAGATAGAAAAGAGAATTTATCATATCTGTATTTCTGCTGCACTAGATATTCAGATAGACAAACAGGCAGACAAACGGACAGAGAAATACAGACAGACTGACATACAGAGAGGCAGACAAACGTTCTCACAATAGAATACAGAGACAGAAAAATGGATGGATGGATTGGTGGAATGGATGGATGGATGGATGGATGGATGGATGGATGGATGGATGGATGGATGGATGGATCAATGAATATATCTGAAAGAAAAGGATTGTTGTAAGAATTTAAAAAATACTTTGAGAAACACGCTTATTGACCTAATTTTATGTTGTTATTTCATAACATGAATACAGAAAGTTAGTATTTTCATTTTATTTTACAAAATATACATTTGTACAACTTTCTGTTTAAATAAATTAAATAACAGATGTTGAAAAGTACATTTACACATTTCTCGGAATCATTATATCCATTTTGTTGTTTAAAAGGATCGTTATATAATTATAAATGTTCTTGACAATATTCACCTTTTTAAACTATTATTATTATTTCGCTGTAGTCACTTTAAAAAGAAAAAACAATTACTTAAGTGAAGAAGTTGTATCATTTCTATGACTCAGTACCAGGAAATAGGCAGATCGGCAGACGGACGGAAAGACGGATAGATAGATAGATAGATAGATAGATAGATAGATAGATAGATAGATAGATAGATAGATAGATAGATAGATAGATAGACAGACGGATGGATGGATGGATGGATGGATGGATGGATGGATGGATGGATGGATGGATGGATGGATGGATGGATGGATAGATAGATAGATAGATAGATAGATAGATAGATAGATAGATAGATAGATAGATAGATGGTTCACATTACTTATGTACATGCATAGATACCATCAAACATATATCCTAGCATACATACTTATGTATAACAAGTCCGACAATTTAACTTCTATTAAGCAAAGCATGGAATCCATAGAGCCAACCTTAATCTATGATCTAACAACATTTCATCTCCGCCCGATAATCAGACGACAAACAAGCCGCCATTTTCTTGACCTAGTCCGAGGTGCTTTGTTATGTAATCAGCATGGAGCACAAGGCTAACATTTATATTCTGTTTACAACTCGAAAAAGTGCCATAGAGACAGCTAAATTGATGAGACAAGGTTATGGGGACATTGATAATCTCGTGCAAAGATATTGAAGTGGTGTTAAGTATTCAAAAGAGGTGTGGAAACGATCACAAAGACAACGAGACATGGAGGCCCAATTTAGGTTCGTAATGAGGAACTCATTGCGAAAGTCAGAGAACTGATAAAAGACGTTCGTTCTCTGACTGTAGAGATGATGGCAGATGAATTTGGTGTTATCAGATAGACTATTAGTAAAATGTTAGTGGAAGTTACTTGCTGGTTTGTACCACATGCGTTGTCTGATGCCCAAAATCATCAGCTTGTTGAATACGCAAAAATCGTCATCGTAGCGTGTGTCAGAAATAAACATTTCTTAAATTTGATTGTTGTAGAGGACGAAACATGCATTTTCCCGTATGATCCAACAACTAAACGCCAAAGTGCTTAGTGGAAGTCATCATCATCTCCAAAATACAAAAAAATTCGTCGTCAAAAGTCTAAAGTGAAGACAACGTTGGTGTTCTCCTGCGACAGTAAAAAAGTTATTCACAAAGACGTTATTCCAGAGAAACAGGCTGTCAGTGCCAAAGTTTATTTTCGTATTTTGAAACGCCTATTGAAAAAGATTCCCCGAGTCCGACCCGAGTATTCAACACCTGGCAGTTTTTCCTTTTTCACGATAGTGCACCGGCTCACTGGGCTATAGTTGTACAGGAATATTTGGCCCAAAACAACTATCCACCCTATTCCCCAAATCTGTCTCCCCGCGACTATTTTCTATTCCCAAAATTAAAATTACCATTGAAAGGACGCGTCATTGACTATACTAATGGTATGTAAAGGACCGTAACATCGAGTGTAAATGTCATACCAACAGAAGACCTGCAAAGGTCGTTCCAGTGTTTGTTAGATCGTGCCAGTCGCTGTCTCAATGTGCAAGTGGCTTACTTTGAATAGAATACAAGTTATATGTTCAACTATTGTTTATTTTATTTTTGAATGTAATTAGTCTTATTACTTAATTGTTCAACATTGTATATAGACGGCTTTATACATGCATACACATCTTACCTACATCCTTCCCGTGCCACTGAACGACACATAGGGCCCGCTTGGTAGTTCTCCAAGATTTCCTGTCTTCGGTGAGTTTTTCTATCTCATCAAGCGATGTTATGCCCACTGAACTGACCTCTCTTAACAGTGTCCTGTTTAGAGTTTCATGTGGTCGACCTCGTTTACTTCGGCCTGTTGTGTTCCATTCGATAGTTTCTTTGGAGATCCTCTGATTGTTTCTTCTCATCACATGACCGACGTATGTCCATCTTCTTTTTCTGATCAGCCATGAGACATACGTAGTGTGAGGGGAGGGGTATGTTTGTCGGGACGTGGCCGACTGCGATATCTGGACTCAAGCTCTATTCGTAAATCTGCTGTGTATGCACATGAGGTTTTGAGCACGTGATCGAGAGATAGGAGAAGCGGAATGTGCCAGATTTCTCCCGATAACAGTAGTCCCGTCAAGGGGTATGGCCGGCTGGTATTTTTGTACTGAGGGAGCTTTGTGCTTGTTTGGGAATGATAGATGTATGATCAAGTTTGATAGATGTATGATCAAGTTGTAGGGGATCGTGAGTAATGTTTCCTCTAAGGGTTTGCAGTCTGTGTGCAAAATGTCAAGCTCATGTGCAAAAAAATATTGCGTGTGGAAATGTGCGTGGTAATATATATATATGGCCTGTAGATTTAGGAACATGATAAATGTGTTGTACTTTTCAGTTACTAGTTAATTGCAATGATGGTTTCTTTGTTTACTTGTTCACTGATAGTAGTTATTTATTTACATAGTTGTTTATCCTATCATTTTCGACGTATTATTGGTTCAATGAAACAATATTACGGTGGATTTACAAGCTCACTGGATATCCTACTCTTCCAAGAAGCAGAGGAAATTCATCTGCCAGTTTATTTTATTTACCCTCTATTCTCTGTGTGCCTACTTTCCTCATCAAGATTCTCCTATAGTACTACCTAAACTACGAGATAAAAGACCACTTGAAACATCCGATCCGAAAGTCCTTTCTTAACTAGAAAGAAACAGTAAAAAGAAAACAAGTACCATCATTGCATTTTCCTTGATCGCGATTATAGCACTGAGTAACATCTGGAAATGCAAAATAAAAGTAGCAGTTTCATTTTTCGTTTTTGTGGCTCCAAATATTTTGTGCGCGATATGATATTTTTATGTGCGCGGCATCGCAACCCAGAGGGAACAGCGATCGTGAGTATGTTTGTCTTGTCAGCCATGATCTCAAAGTGCAGCTCGAGCCGCCTCTGTCGTGTCAGTTATAAATGTCTACGATTGTCAGTGTCAGGTGATGTTCAGTCCATACATGATGTCTGCAGTCTTAAGTATGACCTTTTCATTGATGTATAAATTGTACCCTTGTTTCGCAGTTGTAAGTCTTAATAACATGTTAGCTTGAGATATATATTAGATAAGGATTTTATGGAATGTTATTATTGTATTGTGGCTCATATGTGTCGCTGTGTGTATGCACTGATAGGCCGACATGTGTGGGGATAATATGTTAGTTCTGAGCCATGTGATATCTCTGTAATCTGTGTTATATTTTAGTATTTCAAGGGCTGTATGTTGTAGTGTAGTGAAAGCCTTAAATGCCTGTGTGGGGATACGGGCGACAACTCCGTGGTGGAGTTTTGTTATGTTGATCTGATGTCCGAGGAACAGGAGAGCTGTAAAAAAGGGAAACGTTGAAGCTCATTCATTTGCATGTCCCTTGCGGAACTTTGTCTCCCTAACAGCACTCCTGTGGGCCTCTCGGTTGTGAGGAGGATGGCCTGCTGCTGATGCATCCATTTGCAGATCATCAACTATGTCTTGCAGCCATCTTTGCTTGATCTTCCTCTTTTTCTTTTTCCAGGACGGTCTTCTCTAGATTGTCATGACGTTTAATGTGTAAAAATTATTTAAGTTTTCATTGTTTGATCTTCTTTACTAGCGAGCCTTTTTCAATATTAAGTTCTTGTTGTATGGATATATTTGTTCTTTTTTGTGTCCATGATATTTGAAGAACTCTTGTGTAGCATTTACATTCAAAAGCATTTATATGTTTCTCATCTGTTTTGTTAAGTGTCCAGGTCTCACAGGCATATGTTGCGATGGGAAAAATGCATGCCCTTAAAAATCTTATTACGTTGAGGCTAGGTAGCATTTCATGTAAGAATATGTTATGTGGAGTTTTGTGTTGGAATAGTTTTGTTAGAGTTTATATAATTATATTAGTAATAAAGTAGTTTGTTGCTGGTTTGATCACAAAGCTTGTTAGAATTGTGATTTACTGTTGGTGATGAATGGATGTGTGTGATGAAGAAGGATGTTATCAGAAGATATACGCTAACAAGGGGGTGGCTGATTTACTGTTGGTGATGAATGGATGTGTGTGATGAAGAAGGATGTTATCAGAAGATATACGCTAACAAGGGGGTGGCTGATTTAAGCAGAACGTCCAGGAAGAAAAGATCCTGGGTTGAGTGTTGGTTGGGGGGGGGGGGGCAGTATGAGAGCAGGGGCCGCGCGGAAGCTGTAAAGCGGGTCTCACCCCCAACTGTAGGCTACAGATTAGCCGTGCACCCCCCAACTGTAGGTTACAGATTAGCGTGCACCCAACAGAAAGCAATAAGGGTTAGATAGTCGGGATGTCAGAGAGGCAGGAAATTGTGATTTCCACCCAAGCCACAAGGCTGGTTGTCATGTCCCCTGACCCAAAAGAAGAATTACAAGACCCCCTGGACTGTAGTACAACACATGTAATGGGGGATTAATAAACAGAAGACTAAACACAAACATAACACGATAATATTTTACAATATAAACGCACATAAATCTATAAATATATAACCATATACACATACATACAGAACCGCATACAAAGTTTTCAAGCAAATATTGATTTCTTTCAATTACATTTGTTTGTCGTCTTTATAAAATATACTATTTATAAATATCCTATTTGTATACCCACAAACAGCTTCACGCAGTCTTCTAAGAACTTCTGCTTTGTTTTAGAAGCACAAAATTTTACATTTTTTAAATGAAATTGAAAGGCTGTTATAAGAACATTAAAATTAATTTCATTAATGTATTTCATATCTTTATTTTTTGTGAATGTATTTCAAAATATGAATGCAGTTTGTAAGTATTTTTTCACAAAATACTGTGTCAGTATATATTTAGTTGAAAAGAAGCATACTTGAAATATTTAGAAGTATTACTTGTAAGTGAGACAGTTTTTACAACAAACCTAAATATTGTACTATTCAATATGTCAGTTAAATTATTAAACACTTTGGTTTGTTCATTAGAACTCTCCCATGTACCTAGTTCTATTGTTAAGTGCTATGAGTGTAATTATTCCATTATTTCTATATCACGAGATCACAGAATACATAGGGAGATTGGTAGGCAGACAGACTTCTTCTTCTTCGGCTTTTCAACCACTAAGACTCATTCCTGCATATAAATTTCGCTTCTATTCCTTTCTATTCCTAATCTTCTCTCCCCATTTGGTGACACCCGTTTCTTTTATATCTTCTTCTATTTTGTCTTTCCAGCTCTGTCTTGAACTACATATTGATTTTGTTTCCCTCATTTCTTGTGCATATATAACTTTCATTTGTCTGTTCTCTTTCACTCTTTCTACATGCCCCAGCCAGAGTAGTCTGTTCAGTTTAAAGACATTTATAATTCGTTGGTATTTAAATAAACTGTTCAGTGTTGTTTCTAACAAGTTCTGAATGACTGTGACTGGTGGAAGTTGTATGATGAATCTAACAAGTTCTGAATGACTGTGACTGTGTGGAAGTTGTATGATGGATCTAACAAGTGCTGAATGACTGTGACTGGTGGAAGTTGTATGATGAATCTAACAAGTTCTGAATGACTGTGACTGTGTGGAAGTTGTATGATGAATCTAACAAGTGCTGAATGACTGTGACTGTGTGGAAGTTGTATGATGAATCTAACAAGTGCTGAATGACTGTGACTGGTGGAAGTTGTATGATGAATCTAACAAGTGCTGAATGACTGTGACTGTGTGGAAGTTGTATGATGGATCTAACAAGTGCTGAATGACTGTGACTGTGTGGAAGTTGTATGATGAATCTAACAAGTTCTGAATGACTGTGACTGTGTGGAAGTTGTATGATGAATCTAACAAGTGCTGAATGACTGTGACTGGTGGAAGTTGTATGATGGATCTAACAAGTGCTAAATGACTGTGTCTGCGTGGAAGTTGTATGATGAATCTAACAAGTGCTGAATGATTTTGACTGCGTGGAAGTTGTATGATGAAGGGCAGAATGTTAGACAGGCCTGCGTGCCCAATTCTTAAACCTTAGAAAAGAAAATATCTTCGTTCGTTCGTTCTCCACTGTTGTGGGCCCAAAGATTTTTTTAGTGTCTTGTTCTCAAAGATCCGCAATTGATGTTCCTCTTTCTTTGTTCTAATCTACGCTTCCGATCCATAAATGACGGCTGGTCTTATTACAGTTTTGTAGATTGTTATTTTGGTGTTTTGGGACATGATTTTGGATTTTAACAGGTGTTGCAAGGGAAAGTATATTTTATTTCTTATGTGTACTCTGCTTCTATTTTCCCTGCTTACTATGTTACTTCTGTTGAAGGTTGTACCTAGATAACTGTATGTTTCTGTTTCTCCAACATTTATAAAATCTGGATTATTCTGCCTCTGGTCTCTTGATATCTTCATATACTCTGTCTTATCTTGGTTAATGGTCAAGCCCACATTTAGTGCCACATCTCTCAGGTGTATGCAGGTATTGATGACTTCTTGCACAGTTTCCCTCACTAGGTCGATGTCATTAGCGTATTCTAGTATTTTAGCGTGTTCTTCTGTACTGCTTTCTTCTTTCATTTTTATGATTACCTTTTCTAGTACTAGGTTGAATAGTAATAGAGATAACGTATCACCTTGTTTTAAATCAGTTCTTATAGAGAAGAGTTCTGACTTTCTTCCTTTATATATTACTATATTTTGTGCTCATTTCCATGTATATTCTTGTCAAATGTATTAATTTATTAGGTATCTCGAACAGACAAAAAGACAAGGAGATAGGCAGACAAACTGACAGACAGAAAAAGACAAGGAGATAGGCAGACAGACAGACACAAAGGACAGTGAGATAGACAGACAGACAGATAGATAAACAAAAACAACAGAGAGATAGGCAGACAGGCAGGCAGACAAAAGGAAGGCAAATAGACAGACAAACAGATAGGCAGACAAACAGACAGACACACACACACACAAAAAGACAGGGAGATAGGTAGAAAGACAGACAGACACAAAGACGGGAGATAGGCAGACAGACAGAAACTGTTCTCTCTACTGGAATTGTTCTGTCCATATTTCAAAAAACTTTCGTACAGTGTGTAAGTACTTTCTCACAAAAAATGAACACGCAAACCTTTTTGTTAGAAAAGTATGTCATAGACACTGTAGCAGTTTTTGTTTCGTTTACATAATTTTTTACATATGACTCTTTCACTACTTAAAATATCACATACATAGTTTTACAAACTCCAACCAACATTTTATTATCATATTTATGTTCTTAATTATGAGTACTCATCTGTTACCTTGTTTTTTTTCTAGTTTAGAAGTTCTAATTTTAGTTTATAAACTCCGCAGCCCTAAACAGACAGACAAACTGACAGACAGGCAGACAAGCGGATAGACTGATAGATAGGGATACATAGATACATACACAACTTGATAGATAGGGATACATAGATACATACACAACTTGATAGATAGGGATACATAGATACATACACAACTTGATAGATAGGGATACATAGATACATACACAACTTGATAGATAGGGATACATACATACATACACAACTTGATAGATAGGGATACATAAATACATACACAACTTGATAGATAGGGATGCATACATACATACACAACTTGATAGATAGGGATACATAGATACATACACAACTTGATAGATAGGGATACATAAATACATACACAACTTGATAGGTAGAAAGACAGACAGACACAAAGACGGGAGATAGGCAGACAGACAGAAACTGTTCTCTCTACTGGAATTTTTCTGTCCATATTTCAAAAAACTTTCGTACAGTGTGTAAGTACTTTCTCACAAAAAATGAACACGCAAACCTTTTTGTTAGAAAAGTATGTCATAGACACTGTAGCAGTTTTTGTTTCGTTTACATAATTTTTTACATATGACTCTTTCACTACTTAAAATATCACATACATAGTTTTACAAACTCCAACCAACATTTTATTATCATATTTATGTTCTTAATTATGAGTACTCATCTGTTACCTTGTTTTTTTTCTAGTTTAGAAGTTCTAATTTTAGTTTATAAACTCCGCAGCCCTAAACAGACAGACAAACTGACAGACAGGCAGACAAGCGGATAGACTGATAGATAGGGATACATAGATACATACACAACTTGATAGATAGGGATACATAGATACATACACAACTTGATAGATAGGGATACATAGATACATACACAACTTGATAGATAGGGATACATAGATACATACACAACTTGATAGATAGGGATACATACATACATACACAACTTGATAGATAGGGATACATAAATACATACACAACTTGATAGATAGGGATGCATACATACATACACAACTTGATAGATAGGGATACATAGATACATACACAACTTGATAGATAGGGATACATAAATACATACACAACTTGATAGATAGAGATACATAGATACATACACAACTTGATAGATATAGATACATAGATACATACACAATACATGTTAATACATAATTACGTATATTCGTTCAATCATATAAAGAAGTATAAAATGCGACAGTTTACTTCTTGGCATTTTCAACTGAATATTTTGACACTGAACGTTTTTTTTATATACTTGAAATTATGAATGTAGACTGTAATTGTTCTTATGCTGATATAAACAAGAAACATTTTTTAAAATTATATACCAAATATTATTGTTATACACGCATCTATACACTAAACACAATAATACAATTATTTCAATGTCAGAAGTAACAGTTACATTATAAAACATACAGTTACATTAAAAAAACATAAAAAAATGCAACAGGTACATTATAAAGCATAACAAATTATAACAATTACATAACAAAAAATAATAAAATACGACAGTTGTATTATAAAGAAAAATACAATATAACACATACATTATAAAACATAGAAAATATAACGGTTACATAATAAAACAAAATAAAATAGAACGGTTACATAATACACCATAATAAAACATAATATTTACATTATAAAACATAATAAAATATTGCAGTTATGTTATAAAACATAATAAAATATAACACTTTCATTATAAGACATAACAAAATATAACAGTAACATTATAAAACATAATAAAATATTGCAGTTATGTTATAAAACATCATAAAATATAACACGTTCATTATAAGACATAACAAAATATAACAGTAACATTATAAAACATAATAAAATATAACAGTTGCATTATGAAACATAGCAAACTATAAGTTACCTTATCAAACATAAAACAATTTCACAGTAACATTATAAAACATAACAAAATATAAAAGTTACATTAAAAACATAACAAAATATAACAGTTACGTTATAAAAATAGGAAAATATAACAGTAACATTATGAAACACCAAAATATAACAGTAACATTACAAAATATAACAAATATAACAGTTACATTATAAAACAAAGCAAACTATAACAATTACATTATAAAACATAATAAAATGTAACAATTACATTATAAAACACAATAAAATATAATAATTACATTATAAAACTTAATAAAATGAAACAGTTACATTATAAAATATAATAAAATATAACAGTTACACAATGAAGCATGATTAAAAATACTGTTACATTATAAAACATAGCAAAATATAATAGTTACATTATTAAACATTGCAAAATATAAGTTATATTAGAAAACGTAACAGGTATCAACGTTTATTTCTCTCGTCCCTGCATGTTTCTGCTGTATAAATGTCTGCGTATTTTTAAATGTTTCCGTAACTTAGTAGTTCAGTTTCCAAATAGACTGACAACTAGACAGACAAACATATAGACAGGCAGACACACAGACAAATATAGAAACAATCACTATATAGACAGACGGACAAACATACATACTCACATGCAGGCATATAGATATATAGATAGACAGACAGACAGAAAGACAGAATGATAGATAGCTCATATATTCACATATACATAAACGTTTACAAACACACATACATATATAATTAACAATAGATACTTTCATACATATTACATACATACATACTTACAAACATACATGTATACATTAATACATACATTCACAGATACATACATTACATACATACATTAATATTTTACTATGTAATAGTACTTAATATACCACAGATAGTGTTCGAATGTTTTTATTATTCTAATAAACGTTTCTTAAAAATGATTTCTCAGAATTATCGTTTGATTTGAAGCAATTTATTACACTCTTCTGCAACGAAAACAGATTGATCAGAATAGCGGAAATAATTTCCTTAAAGTCTGTATTAACTTTTTCTTGCTATATACAGGCAGTAAGTGATTTACTTCACAAAAATATTTATTTATTGCACATAATATTGACCACAAGTCTGACTGCTTCACTATTTACATTATTAGCTAGTTATACGAAACTTTCTCTATCGTTTGCTTACATATATGTTCTCAACTATTTCTACTCGTCTACCACATAGAAATTTTCTTGTGCTTAATAATGAAATGAAGAGGTAATTTTAGTTTCAAAACTCTGTAGTATGAGACACACAATCAGATAAACAGACAGAAAATGCTCAGAAGTGTAAAACAGTGCAGTCTCTTTGAAAATGCAAGCACTTTCAATATAATCTTTTTTCTGGTACTCACATTTTTGAATGTATTAATTTTCATTATTATTGTAACGTTTTTATATAACACGTGTTTCCGGGACAGTGGTAAAAGATCCGGTAAAATACTGCCCAAAAGAAGAAAGAACATATTCCTCTCCTGTACCCACTGATATGTAACATCTGACTTCACGTAATGTCTAGAAGATGCATGACATCTGACATAATCTAAATCTTATATATCTTATATCCTTCCCTTGTCGTTAAACGTCACATAGGGCTCGCAAAGGTAGCTCGCCAATTTTTCCTGTTTTCGGCGAGTCTTTCAAACTCAACAAGGGATTTTATGCCTGCTAATTTGGCTTCTCCTAAGAATGTCCTCTGTAGAGTTTCAAGTGGTCTGCCCTCTTTTTCTTCAGTCTACTGTGTTCCACTTGATAGCTTGTTTTGGTATTCTCTGATCGTTTCTTCTCATCAAGTGACCAACATATGTCCATCTCCTTTTCCTGATCACCCATGAGACTGGTTGTTGTTCAGTCATCTGTCTTATCTCTGCGTTGTTCTTGAATTCGTTTCACTTGATGCCGAGTATTTTCCTTAGGCATTTGTTTTCAAAAGAGTCTAACTTGTTGTCATTTTCTTTAGTTGTTTTCCTGCTTTCGCATGCATAAATGAGGGTGGATATTACATTTGAATTGAATAGTCTTACCTTGGTTTTGTGCTTATAATATTTGAATTCCATATGTTCTCAAGATTTTTTTAAATCAATGCTGCTTTTGCAATTCTAATTCTAACTTCCTTTCTAGTGTCATCATCCTGGTCTATGTACCTGCGAAAGGTATGCAAATTGATTGCCTTATTCAATATCTGTGCCTTCTAGGTGTATTTTTCCATTTTGATTAAGGTGAATTTTCGTTATTTTGTCCTTGTTAATTTCAAGTCCTGTTTTGCTAGCCAGTGAAGACAGGCTATCTGTTTTTTCTTGCATGGAATTCATATTGTCACTGATAAGAGTTATGTCATCAGCAAAATCAAGATCTTCTATTTTGGTCCCATGTACCCAATCAATATCTGTGTTACCTGTGGAATTTTTTTCATTATGAAGACTACTGCAATTCCAAAATATAAAGCAATCAGCATACATCCTTGTTTCACGCCTGTTTCAATCTGGAACAATTTCGCTCATTCATTTTTCTATTTTGACTGCACAAACATATCCATTGTAGAAGTCCTTAATCATGTTGACAATTTTAGATGGTATTCAATATAGACTTCTCTATATATCTATAGAGATATATAGATATATTTATATATCTTCTAGATATAGAATTCTCCATAATGATTCTCTGAGTATGCTCCCAAATGCCTCTTTAAAGTCTATGAAGTTAAGAATTAATGGCTTCTACTTTTCAATACGTTCTTCAAGTATTATTCTTAGAGTAAAGATCTGGTCGGGTCAGCTTCTCTTTTTCCGAAACTCTGCTTTTTCCGCTCTCATTGCAGCATCCGCTACATCTTTAAGTCTAATCAAAATGACCTTGCAAAATACTTTTGGCACTAGGATTAACTTATACTAACGTTACTCCTCTCCAATTGTTACAGTCCCTAAGAACGCCTATTTTGATATTTTAACAATGATTCTTTTTTTTTCATTTTGAAGGCACCTTCTCTTCTTTCCAAATGTTGGTGAACATTCTCTGTAATTGTCTCATGTTGTCACTATTGGTAGCTTTAAACATTTCGAGTGTTATTTCATCTTCACCTGCAGCTTGTTGTTAGCCATTAAATTCACTGCTGTTTCATTTTTATGAATTGTAATTTCATGTAGGTTGATATTTAATTGTCGGGCTGGTAAGTCGGTTTCTTGTTCTATCAATTAATTTTCGTGAGCTCGATTAAGTTTGGAAGCAGCAGAAATGTGGTTTATTAGACGAATAGTGCGAATTCCCTGGACAGCAAAAATAACTAATGAAGAATGTATGAGAGGAGCTGGAGAGACAAAAAAACCTTGTCAAAAACATAAAAGAGAGACAATGTACTTTCACAGGAGATGCAATGAGAAGAGGGGCCAAAGAAAATATTATATCAACAAGAAAAATAGAAGGAAGAAGATCAAGCGGAAGACGAAGAGAAATGATACTGGACAGTCTGACAGGCTGACGTGAGAGGAGATCCCCAACTGAGCTGATGGCCTGCATGAAGGACCGTGTACTCTGGAGACGCATAATAGCCAAAGCCAGTCGGCACTGCACCTGATGATGATGATGATGATGATGATGATGATGATAATGATGATGATCGATTAAGTATTTCTTGGAAGTGTTCAGCCCCTCTTTGCTTTTGGTCTTTACTTGATGTTAATAGGGTTCCAGTTTTGCTAAGGATTACTCTTTCGTTTGATGTAATAGTACCTGTTAGCCTCTTTTGTATTTTGTATACAGTTTTGCTATCTCTTGTTTATGCTGCTTTCTCTACCTCTTTCGCCATATTGTCTATGTATTCTGTTTTATTCCTTCTAGCTGAACTTTTTACACTGCTGTCTATGTCTTTTTTTGTTCCTTTCGCCAGATCTTTTCCAAGATCTGTTTTAATATTCACCATGCCTAATTTGACTGCTCGTCTTTCATGTATGTATTTCCATGTGTTTTCTGATATCCATGCTTTTCTATTTGGTTTTCTCACTCCAGAGCTTGCTTTTGCTGCTGTGATTATTGCTGTGCTGTAAGAATTCCATAATTCATCTATACCTATCTCCTCTACTTCACTGGGTGTTGTGGAATGATTGGCGAGTTCCTGATTGAAATTACTGTTATTATTCTCTTCTTGTATGCTGTGGCTGTTTATCTTTCTATGTACTGATTTCTTGTTTTGACTTTTCAGTTTTAGTCTTATTTTCCCTATACACAGATTGTGATCACTGTTGACATCTGCACCCCTATGTGCTCTTACATCTATCGGAGATGTTCTATTTTGCTTTCTAACAAACAAACAAAAATGATCTATCTGGTTTCTAGTTTTATCATCTGGGGATATCCACGTTGTTTTATATGTCTCCTTGAGTGGAAATATTGTGCCTCCAATGACCATGCCCTCTGTTAGACATATTTCAATTAATCTTTCTCCGTTCTGATTAACCATGTCGATTCCTTCTTTCTCCCTTACTTTTTTCAACGTCGGTGTTATCTTTCCTTACCTTAGCGTTGATGTCCCCCAAAGAAATTAGGATGTCGTATTTTGAGACTTTGTTAATAGTTTGTTGTAATTGTTGATAGAAATCGTGTTTTACCTCCTCATCTGAAACTTTAATGGGCGCATAACACTTTATCGTTGTCATTCTTCCCTGTCTTGGGATGTATCATGTTCTTATTATACGACTCTTCACTGGTTCCAATTCTAAAGGGCTCTTTGCTGCTAAATTTGACATGTATTATTAAGTTACCGATTTCCGCCAATCTTTTACCTGCTTCTGGCCATCACATTTCACAGATGCCAAGTATGTCTAGGTGGTTTCTCTCCATTCTCTGATGACCTGAGTAGTTTGTGTTTTTGCTGCCATTGTTCTTACGGTCCATAATCCAATCACGAGTTTAGGGCCGACGAATGTATTCTTTGAGCTTTTAGGAGTTGGGATTCCTGATGCTCAGTTGGTTTCGTTGCGACTTTCAATAACAAATTACTTTTTTCTCATCTAGAGTAGCCTCTAGATAGGTCCCAGCATAATGTTGTTAGCCTTATGCCCAACTTCGTAAAATCCGAAATAATCTAACAACTAGATGACTTGTAACTGCCGAGATAATTTAACAAACAGAAGATTTGTAACATTTAACATAATTAACGAGTAAACCATTAATAAAAAAAACAAAACAAAAAAAACAAAAATACAAGATTGTTCTGAAAGAATAGAAGAACATCAGAAGTGTGGAAGAGATAGTGAAATGTTTAAAGAAATGAAGACATTGACGAGAAATGTCACACCTAAGCTAAATCTAATTTGTGATGAGATGGGGAAATTCTAGAAAGATGGAAGGAATATTGCAAACGAATGTATGAAACAATCGACTGTAGAAGCAGAAATCAACAGTGTGAATTATTATTGGTGGAGAAAGAACCCGAACCGACAATAGAAGATGTTTTATGGGCAATAAAGAATCTGAAAAATGGTAAATCACCAGGATGTGATGAAATAACAGCTGAATTTATTAAAGCAGGAGGAAAGGAGTGTGCAACAATCTATCATGCACTATGTAAAAAGATATGGCATTCAGGTATTTGGCCAAAAGAATGGAAAAGAACTGTATTCATACCACTGCCAAAAAAGGGTAACCTGAAATTATGCACAAACTACAGAATTGTTGCCCTGATTATTCACGCCAGTAAAATTATGTTAACAATCATAACGGGTAGACTTCGTAAGAAGATAGAAGAAGAAATCAATATGGTCCAAGCTGGTTTCAGGCAAGGAAGAGGATAAAGAGATCATATATTCAATCTAAGATTAATAAAAGAGAAATGCAGAGAGTTTAATGTTAATCTATATTTATCCTTTATAGACTACTCAAAGGCATTTGATTGTGTACAACACCAGAAACTTTGGGAAATAATGGAAAAAATGGGATTTCCAACACGTTTGATACAATTAACATCACTGCTGTATTTAGACCAACAAGCAGCAGTAAGAATAAATGGTGAAACAACAACTTGGTTTGACATAAAACAAGGGGTCCGTCAGGGGTGCATATTGTCACCCTACTTATTTAACTTGTATACTGAAAATATAATGAGGAATGTTAGAGAAGATGTAGACAAAGAATATTACGATGCCATAACAGTTGGAGGTTATGAAATACCAGAGATTAGATATGCTGATGACACAGTATTGCTGTCCACAACGCAAGAAGGAATGGAAAAACTAATTATGTCAAGTCCGCAAGAACAGCGAAGAGCAGAACCTCTATCTTAATGCAAAGAAAACTAAAGTGATGACAACTGACAAAACAGACAAGGCAACTGAAATATGTATCAGTGAGGAAAAATACACAGACTGTGATCTCTGTTGACATCTGCACCCCTATGTGCTCTTACATCTATCTGAGATGTTCTATTTTGCTTTCTAACAAACAATCAAAAATGATCTATCTGGTTTCTAGTTTTATCATCTGGGGATATCCACGTTGTTTTATATGTCTCCTTGAGTGGAAATATTGTGCCTCCAATGACTATGCCCTCTGTTAGACATATTTCAATTAATCTTTCTCTGTTCTGATTAACCATGTCAATTCCTTCTTTCCCCATCACTTTTTTCACCGTCGGTGTTATCTTTCCCTACCTTAGCGTTGATGTCCCCCATAGAAATTAGGATGTCGTGTTTTGAGACTTTGTTAATGGTTTGTTGTAATTGTTGATAGAAATCGTGTTTTACCTCCTCATCTTCAACTTTAATGGGTGCATAACACTTTATTTTTGTCATTCTTCCCTGTCTTGGGATGTATCATGTTCTTACTATACGATTGCTCACTGGTTCCCATTCTAAAAGGCTCTTTGCTGCTAAATTTGGCATGTATTATTAAGTTACCGCTTTCCGCCAATCTTTTACCTGCTTCTGGCCATCTCATTTCACAGATGTCAAGTATGTCTAGGTGGTTTCTCTCCATTCGCTGATGACCTGAGTAGTTTGTGTTTTTGCTGCCATTGATCTTACGGTCCATAATCCAATCACGAGTTTAGGGCCGACGAATGTATTCTTTGAGCTTTTAGGAGTTGGGATTCCTGATACTCAGTTGGTTTCGTTGCGACTTTCAATAACAAATTATTTTTTTCTCATCTAGAGTAGCCTCTAGATAGGTACCAAGATAAGGTTGTTAGCCTTATGCCCAACTTCGTAAAATCCGAAATAATCTAACAACTAGATGACTTGTAACTGCCGAGATAATTTAACAAATAGAAGATTTGTAACATTTAACATAATTAACGAGTAAACCATTAATAAAAAAAAAACAAAACAAAAAAAACAAAAATACAAGATTGTTCTGAAAGAATAGAAGAACATCAGAAGTGTGGAAGAGATAGTGAAATGTTTAAAGAAATGAAGACATTGACGAGAAATGTCACACCTAAGCTAAATGTAATTTGTGATGAGATGGGGAAATTCTAGAAAGATGGAAGGAATATTGCAAACGAATGTATGAAACAACCGACTGTAGAAGCAGAAATCAACAGTGTGAATTATTATTGGTGGAGAAAGAACCCGAACCGACAATAGAAGATGTTTTATGGGCAATAAAGAATCTGAAAAATGGTAAATCACCAGGATGTGATGAAATAACAGCTGAATTTATTAAAGCAGGAGGAAAGGAGTGTGCAACAATCTATCATGCACTATGTAAAAAGATATGGCATTCAGGTATTTGGCCAAAAGAATGGAAAAGAACTGTATTCATACCACTGCCAAAAAAGGGTAACCTGAAATTATGCACCAACTACAGAACTGTTGCCCTGATTATTCACGCCAGTAAAATTATGTTAACAATCATAACGGGTAGACTTCGTAAGAAAATAGAAGAAGAAGTCAATATGGTCCAAGCTGGTTTCAGGCAAGGAAGAGGATCAAGAGATCATATATTCAATCTAAGATTAATAATAGAGAAATGCAGAGAGTTTAATGTGAATCTATATTTATCCTTTATAGACTACTCAAAGGCATTTGATTGTGTACAACACCAGAAACTTTGGGAAATAATGGAAAAAATGGGATTTCCAACACGTTTGATACAATTAACATCACTGCTGTATTTAGACCAACAAGCAGCAGTAAGAATAAATGGTGAAACAACAACTTGGTTTGACATAAAACAAGGGGTCCGTCAGGGGTGCATATTGTCACCCTACTTATTTAACTTGTATACTGAAAATATAATGAGGAATGTTAGAGAAGATGTAGACAAAGAATATTACGATGCCATAACAGTTGGAGGTTATGAAATACCAGAGATTAGATATGCTGATGACACAGTATTGCTGTCCACAACGCAAGAAGGAATGGAAAAACTAATTATGTCAAGTCCGCAAGAACAGCGAAGAGCAGAACCTCTATCTTAATGCAAAGAAAACTAAAGTGATGACAACTGACAAAACAGACAAGGCAACTGAAATATGTATCAGTGAGGAAAAACTGGAAGAAGTGGAGAGTTTTGAATATCTTGGATCACTACTAACTAATAATGGAGATACAATGGGGGAAATTAAAAGGAGGACATCTATTGCTCTTCAGAAAGTAAAACAAATAAAGAATCTGTGGAGAGGAGCAGACAGAAACACAAAAATAAGATTTTTAAGGGCATGCATCTTTCCCATCGCAACATATGCCTGTGAGACCTGGACACTTAACAAAACAGCTGAGAAGCACATAAATGCCTTTGAATGTAAATGCTATAGAAGAGTTCTCCAAATATCGTGGACACAAAAAAGAACAAATATATCTATACTACAAGAGCTTAATATTGAAGAAGGCTGGCTAGTAAAGAGGATTAAAGAGAGAAAACTTAAATATTTTGGCCACATTAAACGTCATGATACTTTAGAGAAGACCGTATTGGAAGGATACATAATGGGAAAAAGAAAAAGAGGAAGACCGAAACGAAGATGGCTGCAAGACATCGTTGATGATCTGGAAATGGATGCAGCAGCAGCAGGCCATCTTGCTCACAACCGAGAGGCCTACAGGAGTGATGTTTGGGAGGCAAAGTTCCGCAAGGGACAAGCAAAGGAATGAATGAATGAGACTACTCAAAGGCATTTGATTGTGTACAACACCAGAAACTTTGGGAAATAATGGAAAAAAGGGATTTCCAACGCATTTGATACAATTAACATTACTGCAGTATCTAGACCAACAAGCAGCAGTAAGAATAAATGGTGAAACAACAACTTGGTTTGACATAAAACAAGGGATCCGTCAGGGGTGCATATTGTCATCCTACTTATTTAACTTGTATATTGAAAATATAATGAGGAATGTTAGAGAAGATGTAGACAAAGACTATTACGATGCCATAACAATTGGAGGTTATGACATACCAGAGATTAGATATGCTGATGACACAGTATTGCTGTCCACAACACAAAAAGGAATGGAAAAACTAGTTATGTCAGCCCCCAAGAACAGCGAAGAGCAGAACCTCTATCTTAATGCAAAGAAAACTAAAGTGATGACAACTGACATAACAAACAAGGCAACTGAAATATGTATCACTGAGGAAAATCTGGAAAAAAGTGGAGAGTTTTGAATATCTTGGATCACTGCTAACAAATAATGGAGATACAATAAGGGAAATTAAAAGGAGGACATTTATCGCTCTTCAGAAAGTAAAACAAATAAAGAATCTGTGGAGAATGAATGAATGAATGAATGAATAATCTTTATTTTTCAAGGGTAAAGAATTCGGTAGGCAGGCCTGTCTTACATTCTGCCCTTCATCACTCCATCTTTCATTCTCCCCACACACTTGATTTAGTACAAAAATACAAATTAAATTAGTAAAAACATATCAAAAGAGTGTAAGATTTAACTACTACATTCAAGATAAAAGAGAAGAAGTCATTAACCTAATAAAATAGCACTCACGCTCACATACACACGCAGACATATACATAAATAAAAATACATTGTAAATACAGATCGTCTAACAATTTTTTTAACAAACATTAAAATAATTTCTAACAATATCTAACAAGTTGCTTTTCTAACTATGTCATTGAAGTACTTGATGGTTTACGAACCATGTGTTGAGAGAGTGCTGGCTATTTTATGGAGGCATATAATTACAAGCAAGTAAATAATGAAAAAGGTTTGAGTTAAAGGATGAAGTATTACCAATGGATTTTTACCAATGGAGAGGAGCGGACAGAACCACAAAAATAAGATTTTTAATGGCATGCATCTTTCCCATCTCAACATATGCCTGTGAGACCTGGACACTTAACAAAACAACTGAGAAACACATAAATACCTTTGAATCTAAATGCTACAGAAGAGCTCCAAATATCGTGGACACAAAAAAGAACAAATATATCTATACTACAAGAGCGTAATATTGAAGAAGGCTGGCTAGTAAAGAGGATTAAAGAGAGAAAACTTAAATATTTTGGACACATTAAACATCATCATAATTTAGAGAAGACTGTATTGGAAGAACATGTGGCTATTGCAAGAGTTTTCCACAAATGCCTTTCCTTTGCCTTTTTCTGCTCTTGCCCACGTGAGCTCTCTAATGCGCAACATACTCTGGGTTGCTTTTCTCCATGTTTTGTTCGGTCTACCATTACTTCTGTTCCCCTGTCGTGTCCATCTTTGTGATATATTTGGTAGTGAGTTGTCAGTCATTCGGAGCACATGTCCCAACCATCGCCAGCGTCTTTCTCAATATTTGTAGTCAGTGGCTTCATTTGCATTTCTGCCAGAAAGTTGTTATTTATTATGGTGTTGGATAAAATATTTCTCTAATTCTTCGTAAACGTTCAGTCTGGAAAGAATTCACCTCCTTTTCTAGGGTTTTTGGTGATTTTCCAGCATTCACATCCATAGAGTATTACACTTAGAACATTACTTTTAAATATCCTGACTTTCGACTTTATGCTTAGTTTTTTTTTTCTTTTTATTTCCATATAGTCTGGAGCATTGCAAAAGCCTGGTGTGCTCTAGTAAGTCTGCTGATAATACCATCTGTAAGGTCTCCATTTTCTACTACTCTACTGTCAAGATATACAAATAAGTTGACCTCCTCTACTAACTTGCTAGCTACTCTGAGTACATTTATGTTGTTTACATTTTGCTCCATTAACTTTGTCTTTCCTACTCTGATCTTTAATCCTATGTTGTTTGCATTCTGGGTTAGGTTGTTTATTTTATATTGCATATCTTTGTGGCTGCTTGATAGTAGACAGATGTCGTCTGCAAAGTCATGGTCCTCCAGCACTGTGTCAAGGGACCACTGTAATCCTCTGCGTTTCTCTGATGTTGCCTCCTTCATTAACCATTCTACTGACAAGATAAATAATGATGGTGATATTACGCATCCATGCTTCACTCCTGTTTGTACCCTAAAGCTGGTGGACATATGTTCTCTACAGATCACTTTGCACTGAAAATCCTCAATGACAGTTGATGACATTTACTATCTTATGGGGACATGCATGCTATCTTATAATTGTCCACAGTGCATCTCTTTTGACAGTGCCAACGGCTTTCTAGAAATTTATAAACAATGCATATGTTGTATATGCCATTTATTTGTCTGCTATATTTGTCTAAGTAGAAATATATGGTCTGTGCATGATCTTCCTTTCCTAAATCCTTCCTGCTCATTCCGAAGGTTTCCCTCAAGTGCTGGTACAAATCTGTCGCTGATTATTCTGTAGAATACTTTACTGGTGAGTGGCAGTAGGGTAATACCTCTCCAGTTCCTGCAGTCTCTGAGGTCACCCTTCTTTAGTAGTTTTACTATAAGGCCAGTTTTCCACATCTCTGTAGCTTTTTCTAGATCCCAAATTTGTTGTAGTATTTGGCAGAGCTATTTTAGGAGTTTCTATTTCTTCTGCTTTCAACATCTTAGCAGTCAGTTCATCTTCACCTGCTGCCCTGTCTAATTTTAGCTTCTTTATTGCCTCCTTTACTTCACTTATTGTTGTTGGTTCTGTATTGATGTTTAGTTCTGTTTTTGCTTCAAATATGTCTAGTATTTGTTCTGCTTGTGTTCTATTTGTCGAGTGTAAAAGTGTTCCTTCCATCTTTCTTTTATTTTCTCTTTCTCCACTGACTAGTTGTCCCTTATGTGTCCTTACTGAATTCTCACATCTTGTGCTAAAGTTGTCTGTCATCTGTTTTATGATTTTGTATATGGTTTTAATGTCATTTGGATATGCTGCTTTATCTGCTTCTTCTGTCAAGTTGTCAAAGTACTGACGTTTTTCTTGACGGCATGATTACTTATTTGTCATTTTATGCATAATTACTTAAAACTTGTTATTTTAGAATTTGTGATTTGGTGTTCAGTAATTTTGTCTTGCTTTCCTTTCTTTGCTCTATCTTTTCCCATGTCGTCTTGCTTACCCAGTCCTCTTTTCTCCGTTTCCGATATCCCAGAACCTCTTTTGATGTTTCCTGTAGTGTTTTATTGAACTCTAGTGTGGACATTTCTGCTTCGTCTTGTAGGACATTGAAGCGGTTTTTAAGTAATACTGAGAATTCATTCTTTGTTTGCTTTTCTTTCAGTTTTGCTGTATCAAAGGGTGTTCTCAAACTTTGGCTTTCCTTAATTTTAGTTTTATTTTTGCTACCAGAAGGTTGTGATCACTTCCTGCATTTACTCGTTTCCTTCCTCTCACATCTTGTAGTGGTCGTTTCCACGTGTTGTTTATTAGTATGTGGTCGATTTGGATTTCTGTAGTTTTATATGGCGTCTACCAAGTCAATTTATATATGTGTTTTTTTTTAATGTTGGAAAATTGTCATTCCCATGGTCATCATGCTTTATTCCATACAATGCACAGTCTTCATGCATTTTCATTTTTTTTCGATTCCTTCCCTTCATATGAATTTTCTCTTAACTTTATTTGCATCAAATACTTTTACATTGAAGACGCCCAAGATGAGTAGCATATCATGCTTGGTATTATTTCTACTGTAGCTTAGAGGCTTTTGTAAAAATATTCTTTTAATTCCACTTCAGTTGCTTCTGTTGGTGGATTAAAAACTATAATAGACAGCTTAGTGAGTCTTGAGTTGAAGCATGTATATCATAATCTCTCATTTATAGAAGTCCATTTCAGCAATGCTCTTGTTGCTTCTTTCGTTATAATCAATGCTACTCAATGCTTTATGATGATCTTCTTTACCTGACCATATCATTGCATATTCTATGTGCTGTGTTGTTAATTTCCTTCTACCTTGTCCTGTCCATCATGCCTCTTGTATTCCTAGTATGTCTAGTTTGTATCTGCTCATTTTCCTGGTGGTTTGTGCTAGTTTTCTAGTCTGGTTAAGTGTTCTTACATTACAGCTGCCTATTTGCATCTTGTGTTTAGGTTCCAGTAGGTTTGCAGTCGGGCTAGGGACTTCCAGTTGCTGGCTTTCATCCACAACCTACATGGGTTCAGTTTATTGATAAGCATTTCTCCTTCCACCTGTATTTGTTATTTCACTTGCTTCTGTTTCTGTAGCAGTCTGATAGTTTTCTTATTACCACATAGGGTTGTTGGCCTTATGCCGAACCCTCCTTAGTCGCCTTTTACGATCATGCGTGGTAGTGTACAGTGGTACTATTCTTAACTTCTCAAGCATGTCCCCAGGCCCCGGGTGCCACATAGATAGATAGACAGACAGACAGACAGACAGACAGACGAAAGGACGGACAGAGAGTCAGACAGACAAACAGACAGAGAACAGACAGACAGATAGATAGATAGATAGATAGATAGATAGATAGATAGATAGATAGATAGATAGATAGATAGATAGATAGATAGATAGATAGATAGATAGATAGATAGATAGATAGATAGATAAAATGAATGAATGAATAATCTTTATTTTTAAAGTGTAAAGAATTGGGTACGCAGGCCAGTCTTACATTCTGCCCTTCATCACTCCATCTTTCATTCTTCCCACACACTTGATTTAGTACAAAAATAAAAATTAAATTAGTAAAAACATTTCAAAAGAGTGTAAGATTTAACTACTACATTCAAGGTAAAAGAGAAGAAGTAATTAACCGAATAAAATAGCACTCACGCACACATACACACGCAGACATATACATAAATAAAAATACATTGTAAATACAGATCTTCTAAAATATGTTGTTTTTTTAATAACAAACATTAAAATAATTTCTAACAATATCTAACAAGTTGCTTTTCTAACTATGTCACTGAAGTACTTGATGGTTTACGAGCCATGTGTTGAGAGAGTGCTGGCTATTTTATGGAGTCATATAATTACAAGCAAGTAAATAATGAAACAGGTTTGAGTTAAAGGATGAAGTATTACCATCGGATTTTAAATGGTAGGAGAAGGTGTTCCAGAGCTGTACTGCAGAGTATGCAAGGCTTTTCTTGTACAGATCAGTCCTGGGTTTAGGAAGAAGACAGTTTTTTAAACGCTGGCCAAGTTTAGTGTTATACATAAAGAGTGACCACAAATAATTGTGCGACAGAATTCTGTGAACAAACTTATCTTTGTTAAAAATTATTCAATTTTTGAGGGGTAGAATTTTGAATTGTTTGTGCTGAACTACAGTCTTTACTGTGTGTGTGTCACACATAATATTTAATGCTCGCCTGTGAAGTGAGTGGAGCCTTTTTGTGTTTGAGACTGAGCATCCATCCCAGATTGTGGAACAGTAATCTAAGTGTGTTATGTAGTATATTTTTCTTGTGTCTTTGTCGATAAAGTGTTCAATTTTGGCTAGTTGGTAAAATTTATGTGTAATCAAATTTGTTAGGTTATGTACCCCGAGAGGACCAAAAGAGGTTCTGAGTATCGCAGGGTTTGGGCCTGTATTCTTGGTGCGTCTCAGAAGGGAGATTGCATGACACTGTGGTTTTCGTTGCACCAGTTTAGTCTAGAATTGGACTTTCTCACCGAAAAACCTCCACGTGCTTTGGACAACAGCATTTCCCCGCTGGGTTAGAGGTGGTAGCCCATCCAGGCCAGAGTTGGACTTTCTCATCGGAAAACCTCAGCGTGATTAAGATACGCATACATCCCCGCATGGTGAGAGGTGGTTGCCTATTTAGACTGCCTTGATCCAGTGTCTCCGACTTCAGCATTTTGTTTATCGTGGCCACTACCCTTCCTAGTTGTGACCAGGATGGAACTTTGGTGCAGGATTACGAGTCCTTTCCACTAGTGACTTCCGTCTGAGGGTTGAGCCGGTTTAGGCATGTTATCCCATTATGGGAGTGTTTAAGACGTGACCGACGTCTAGAGCAGAGGTACCGCGACATGTGTAGACATGTGTGTTACCCCTGGTGTAAGCCGGTTTAGACATATTTCACCAGTATGGCTGTATTTCGGATGTGGCCGACCTCTAGAGCAGAGGCGCCGTGGCATGAGTAGCTCTCGCAGCGATACTACTGGACATACCGATTAAGCTTCACTTTATCCTTTCCATCACCTTCTCACATTGGCGCCGCATGGCAACCCTGATTGCTTTTTCGCATTTTCTTCCTAGGCCGGGAGGAGCTTCACTCCATGCGCGGCATCCGAAGAGACTCGCCAGCAGTGTCTTACCTTCTATGTTAAGCCGGTTCATGCATTTTGCCCGATATGAGTGACTTAGGACTTGGTCGACCTCCAGACCAGAGGTGCCGTGATTTGACTGTTTGCTTCACATTATCCTTTCTACCACCTTTTTCGCGGTGGTGCCGCGCGGCATCCCCATTTGTACCTTTCTTCATTGGCCGGGAGGAGCACCGCTCCACGCACGGCAGCTGAAAAATCTCGCCAGCCAGCAGCGGTAGATGAGCTACCAAACGTGTCTCTCGTCTACCCTAAGCGTCTGGTTTTCAGTTGCCAGATATTCGCCTTCGCCCCTTCTCCTGTCAGTTTAAACAGTTCTGCCACGAGTAGGCCTGGAGCTGGGCTTGACTGCCAAAGGCTGTTTCAGACGCAAGCCGTTGGAGTATAGAGCGTTATCCTCCACCCCACCCCCGGCAATAACAGTCCTTAGAACTGCAAAGAGGGTGGTGTTTCTGAGGGTCCTTGAAGTTTTGTAGTTGGTGTAGAGTGTGTGTTTCTGGAGCTAGGAGATGTAGGTCTCTGTCTCTAAACTGTTTCTGGAGCTAGGAGATGTAGGTCTCTGTCTCTAAACTGTTTCTGGAGCTAGGAGATGTAGGTCTCTGTCTCTAAACTGTTTCTGGAGCTAGGAGATGTAGGTCTCTGTCTGTAAACTGTTTCTGGAGCTAGGAGATGTAGGTCTCTGTCTCTAAACTGTTTCTGGAGCTAGGAGATGTAGGACTCTGTCTCTAAACTGTTTCTGGAGCTAGGAGATGTAAGTCTCTGTCTCTAAACTGTTTCTGGAGCTAGGAGATGTAGGTCTTCTAAACTGTTTATTTGAGTGTGTTATGTTCTGCTCAGTTCTTCCTGGATATTTGATATTTTTGACAAGGACGTTGCTGCTAGTCTTGTTAATGTGGATGTTGTCCCTGTAAATGCGTTTTTTAGGAAGCACCTGTGGCTGAAGTAAAAAAAAATAGTGTGTTATATTTAAAAACGTTTGTGTTTTGTGGACAGAATGTGTATAGTATTTTGTTGTTTATATCCACCATTCGACGTCAAGGACCAGAACAAAGTGGAATGATGGATAAAATGTTTATGGAAGTGTTGGGGTATTTCTTCTTGATGGTGGATATCAAGTCCTGTATATCAGAGAGCCGAAGACTCTGGCTGTTAATGCTGACATTAATGCCAACATGTACGGTCGTTCTCCTCACTCTCAGATCGATATCAAGTCGTCTCAGTGTCTGCCTTAGTTTTATAATACCAGCTTCAGGTACTGGCATGACTGAGACAGTGTCTTCAGAGGTAACTGACCTCCTCTTGCCATATTTTCCTTTAAGTAAGGAATCTCCGATTATCAAGTGTGTTGTATACTATTTGATGTTGTTACTGTGTTGTTGTGTATCTTGTTATTATTGTTTATGAGACCGTGGCTGGGGAGTGGATGTCTTGTTTGAAATATCTGTGTGGGTTCTTGTTGCTTTATGGTTATGTAAAGTGAGGCTGTCTAGTAAAGTTTGAAACCTATTACTTATCTGCACATCAATAGAGTAAGCTATATTTTCAGGTGCTGCCTTTATAGGTGTTGTGGTGCTGGTGTGTTTCTCTTGTGCAACTCTTTGCTCTGGCGTGTTTTCTGTGTTGATATCTGACTCACTTGTGCATGATTTTAAAGTCATATTATCTGTGTCAGCAGTCACTTCTTGAATACATGTCATCACTTCCTTGCTGTATATGTGTGGCTCATTCTGCCATTCTGATATCTTGAGTCTCATTTTAGTGTTTTCGTCTCTCAGAGATGTAAGTTCAGCCTTGAGACTGTCATTCTCCAGCTCGACAACTGTAGGCTGGTGAGATGTATGTGGTGAATCAGCCACACTGGATGCAGAGAACTCAACCGCTGGAGCTTCACTGTTGTCCAGACTTTCCACATCAGCTAAACTGTTGCTGGTGGAGTGTTCTAGCATTGTCTGAACGTTAGTGAGTTCAGCTGAGGTGCTTGCTTGATATGACAGGGCTTTGTCAGTAAGATCAGCACTGGGGCAGTTGATCAGAGTGACAGTGGTGGCGGTGACATTATCTTGTCTGTCAGATCTTATAGTGTCAACTTGTCCCTGTATCTGGTGGTAGTTTGTTCTTATCTGTCGGAGCTTGTAGTGTCATCTTGTCCTTGTATCTGGTGGTGACTTGTTCTTGCATGTGGTTGCTGGTGGTAATGCCTAAACTGATATTACTGACGATAGTGTCGTGTCCGTCACAGGTGGTGACGACGGAGATATATAGATAGGTAGGTAGTTAGGTGGATAGGTGAGTGGGTAAATAGGTAGGTACATAAGTGGGTAGGTAATTAGATAGGTAGGTAGGTAGGTAGGTAGGTAGGCAGGTAGGTAGGTAAGTAGGTGGGTGGGTAGGTAGGTAGATAGGTAGGTAGGTTGGCAGGTAGGTAGGTAGGTAAGTAGGTGGGTGGGTAGGTTGATAGGTAGATAGGTAGGTAGGTTGGCAGGTAGGTAGGTAGGTAAGTAGGTGGGTGGGTAGGTTGATAGGTAGATAGGTATGTAGGTTGGCAGGTAGTTAGGTAGGTAGGTAAGTAGGTGGGTGGGTAGGTAGGTAGAGAGGTAGGTAGGTTGGCAGGTAGGTAGGTAGGTAAGTAGGTGGGTGGGTAGGTTGATAGGTAGATAGGTATGTAGGTAGGTATGTAGGTTGGTGGAAGGATGGATTGCTGGCTTTCATCCACAACCTACATGGGTTCAGTTTATTGATAAGCATTTCTCCTTCCACCTGTGTTTGTTATTTCACTTGCTTCTGTTTCTGTAGCAGTCTGATAGTTTTCTTATTACCACATAGGGTTGTTGGCCTTATGCCGAACCCTCCTTAGTCGCCTTTTACGATCATGCGTGGTAGGGTACAGTGGTACTATTCTTAACTTCTCAAGCATGTGCCCAGGCCCCGGGTGCCACATAGATAGATAGACAGACAGACAGACTGACAGACAGACAGACAGACGAAAGGACGGACAGAGAGTCAGACAGACAAACAGACAGAGAACAGACAGACAGATAGATAGATAGATAGATAGATAGATAGATAGATAGATAGATAGATAGATAGATAGATAGATAGATAGATAGATAGATAGATAGATAGATAGATAGATAGATAGATAGATAGAATGAATGAATGAATAATCTTTATTTTTAAAGTGTAAAGAATTGGGTACGCAGGCCAGTCTTACATTCTGCCCTTCATCACTCCATCTTTCATTCTTCCCACACACTTGATTTAGTACAAAAATAAAAATTAAATTAGTAAAAACATTTCAAAAGAGTGTAAGATTTAACTACTACATTCAAGGTAAAAGAGAAGAAGTAATTAACCGAATAAAATAGCACTCACGCACACATACACACGCAGACATATACATAAATAAAAAATACATTGTAAATACAGATCTTCTAAAATATGTTGTTTTTTTAATAACAAACATTAAAATAATTTCTAACAATATCTAACAAGTTGCTTTTCTAACTATGTCACTGAAGTACTTGATGGTTTACGAGCCATGTGTTGAGAGAGTGCTGGCTATTTTATGGAGTCATATAATTACAAGCAAGTAAATAATGAAACAGGTTTGAGTTAAAGGATGAAGTATTACCATCGGATTTTAAATGGTAGGAGAAGGTGTTCCAGAGCTGTACTGCAGAGTATGCAAGGCTTTTCTTGTACAGATCAGTCCTGGGTTTAGGAAGAAGACAGTTTTTTAAACGCTGGCCAAGTTTAGTGTTATACATAAAGAGTGACCACAAATAATTGTGCGACAGAATTCTGTGAACAAACTTATCTTTGTTAAAAATTATTCAATTTTTGAGGGGTAGAATTTTGAATTGTTTGTGCTGAACTACAGTCTTTACTGTGTGTGTGTCACACATAATATTTAATGCTCGCCTGTGAAGTGAGTGGAGCCTTTTTGTGTTTGAGACTGAGCATCCATCCCAGATTGTGGAACAGTAATCTAAGTGTGTTATGTAGTATATTTTTCTTGTGTCTTTGTCGATAAAGTGTTCAATTTTGGCTAGTTGGTAAAATTTATGTGTAATCAAATTTGTTAGGTTATGTACCCCGAGAGGACCAAAAGAGGTTCTGAGTATCGCAGGGTTTGGGCCTGTATTCTTGGTGCGTCTCAGAAGGGAGATTGCATGACACTGTGGTTTTCGTTGCACCAGTTTAGTCTAGAATTGGACTTTCTCACCGAAAAACCTCCACGTGCTTTGGACAACAGCATTTCCCCGCTGGGTTAGAGGTGGTAGCCCATCCAGGCCAGAGTTGGACTTTCTCATCGGAAAACCTCAGCGTGATTAAGATACGCATACATCCCCGCATGGTGAGAGGTGGTTGCCTATTTAGACTGCCTTGATCCAGTGTCTCCGACTTCAGCATTTTGTTTATCGTGGCCACTACCCTTCCTAGTTGTGACCAGGATGGAGCTTTGGTGCAGGATTACGAGTCCTTTCCACTAGTGACTTCCGTCTGAGGGTTGAGCCGGTTTAGGCATGTTATCCCATTATGGGAGTGTTTAAGACGTGACCGACGTCTAGAGCAGAGGTACCGCGACATGTGTAGACATGTGTGTTACCCCTGGTGTAAGCCGGTTTAGACATATTTCACCAGTATGGGTGTATTTCGGATGTGGCCGACCTCTAGAGCAGAGGCGCCGTGGCATGAGTAGCTCTCGCAGCGATACTACTGGACATACCGATTAAGCTTAACTTTATCCTTTCCATCACCTTCTCACATTGACGCCGCATGGCAACCCTGATTGCTTTTTCGCATTTTCTTCCTAGGCTGGGAGGAGCTTCACTCCATGCGCGGCATCCGAAGAGACTCGCCAGCAGTGTCTTACCTTCTATGTTAAGCCGGTTCATGCATTTTGCCCGATATGAGTGACTTAGGACTTGGTCGACCTCCAGACCAGAGGTGCCGTGATTTGACTGTTTGCTTCACATTATCCTTTCTACCACCTTTTTCGCGGTGGTGCCGCGCGGCATCCCCATTTGTACCTTTCTTCATTGGCCGGGAGGAGCACCGCTCCACGCACGGCAGCTGAAAAATCTCGACAGACAGATAGATAGATAGATAGATAGATAGATAGATAGATAGATAGATAGATAGATAGATAGATAGATAGATAGATAGATAGATAGATAGATAGATAGATAGATAGATAGATAGATAAAATGAATGAATGAATAATCTTTATTTTTAAAGGGTAAAGAATTGGGCACGCAGGCCCGTCTTACATTCTGCCCTTCATCACTCCATCTTTCACTCTTCCCACACACTTGATTTAGTACAAAAATAAAAATTAAATTAGTAAAAACATATCAAAAGAGTGTAAGATTTAACTACTACATTCAAGGTAAAAGAGAAGAAGTAATTAACCTAATAAAATAGCACTCACGCACACATACACACGCAGACATATACATAAATAAAAAATACATTGTAAATACAGATCTTCTAACATATGTTGTTTTTTTAATAACAAACATTAAAATAATTTCTAACAATATCTAACAAGTTGCTTTTCTAACTATGTCACTGAAGTACTTGATGGTTTACGAGCCACGTGTTGAGAGAGTGCTGGCTATTTTATGGAGTCATATAATTACAAGCAAGTAAATAATGAAACAGGTTTGAGTTAAAGGATGAAGTATTACCAATGGATTTTAAATTGTAGGGGAGGGTGTTCCAGAGCTGTACTGCAGAGTATGCAAGGCTTTTCTTGTACAGATCAGTCCTGGGTTTAGGAAGAAGACAGTTTTTTAAACGCTGGCCAAGTTTAGTGTTATACATAAAGAGTGACCACAAATAATTGTGCGACAGAATTCTGTGAACAAACTTATCTTTGTTAAAAATTATTCAATTTTTGAGGGGTAGAATTTTGAATTGTTTGTGCTGAACTACAGTCTTTACTGTGTGTGTGTCACACATAATATTTAATGCTCGCCTGTGAAGTGAGTGGAGCCTTTTTGTGTTTGAGACTGAGCATCCATCCCAGATTGTGGAACAGTAATCTAAGTGTGTTATGTAGTATATTTTTCTTGTGTCTTTGTCGATAAAGTGTTCAATTTTGGCTAGTTGGTAAAATTTATGTGTAATCAAATTTGTTAGGTTATGTACCCCGAGAGGACCAAAAGAGGTTCTGAGTATCGCAGGGTTTGGGCCTGTATTCTTGGTGCGTCTCAGAAGGGAGATTGCATGACACTGTGGTTTTCGTTGCACCAGTTTAGTCTAGAATTGGACTTTCTCACCGAAAAACCTCCACGTGCTTTGGACAACAGCATTTCCCCGCTGGGTTAGAGGTGGTAGCCCATCCAGGCCAGAGTTGGACTTTCTCATCGGAAAACCTCAGCGTGATTAAGATACGCATACATCCCCGCATGGTGAGAGGTGGTTGCCTATTTAGACTGCCTTGATCCAGTGTCTCCGACTTCAGCATTTTGTTTATCGTGGCCACTACCCTTCCTAGTTGTGACCAGGATGGAGCTTTGGTGCAGGATTACGAGTCCTTTCCACTAGTGACTTCCGTCTGAGGGTTGAGCCGGTTTAGGCATGTTATCCCATTATGGGAGTGTTTAAGACGTGACCGACGTCTAGAGCAGAGGTACCGCGACATGTGTAGACATGTGTGTTACCCCTGGTGTAAGCCGGTTTAGACATATTTCACCAGTATGGGTGTATTTCGGATGTGGCCGACCTCTAGAGCAGAGGCGCCGTGGCATGAGTAGCTCTCGCAGCGATACTACTGGACATACCGATTAAGCTTAACTTTATCCTTTCCATCACCTTCTCACATTGACGCCGCATGGCAACCCTGATTGCTTTTTCGCATTTTCTTCCTAGGCTGGGAGGAGCTTCACTCCATGCGCGGCATCCGAAGAGACTCGCCAGCAGTGTCTTACCTTCTATGTTAAGCCGGTTCATGCATTTTGCCCGATATGAGTGACTTAGGACTTGGTCGACCTCCAGACCAGAGGTGCCGTGATTTGACTGTTTGCTTCACATTATCCTTTCTACCACCTTTTTCGCGGTGGTGCCGCGCGGCATCCCCATTTGTACCTTTCTTCATTGGCCGGGAGGAGCACCGCTCCACGCACGGCAGCTGAAAAATCTCGCCAGCCAGCAGCGGTAGATGAGCTACCAAACGTGTCTCTCGTCTACCCTAAGCGTCTGGTTTTCAGTTGCCAGATATTCGCCTTCGCCCCTTCTCCTGTCAGTTTAAACAGTTCTGCCACGAGTAGGCCTGGAGCTGGGCTTGACTGCCAAAGGCTGTTTCAGACGCAAGCCGTTGGAGTATAGAGCGTTATCCTCCACCCCACCTCCGGCAATAACAGTCCTTAGAACTGCAAAGAGGGCGGTGTTTCTGAGGGTCCTTGAAGTTTTGTAGTTGGTGTAGAGTGTGTGTTTCAGGAGCTAGGAGATGTAGGTCTCTGTCTCTAAACGGTTTCTGTAAAAAATACATTGTAAATACAGATCTTCTAACATATGTTGTTTTTTTAATAACAAACATTAAAATAATTTCTAACAATATCTAACAAGTTGCTTTTCTAACTATGTCACTGAAGTACTTGATGGTTTACGAGCCACGTGTTGAGAGAGTGCTGGCTATTTTATGGAGTCATATAATTACAAGCAAGTAAATAATGAAACAGGTTTGAGTTAAAGGATGAAGTATTACCAATGGATTTTAAATTGTAGGGGAGGGTGTTCCAGAGCTGTACTGCAGAGTATGCAAGGCTTTTCTTGTACAGATCAATCCTGGGTTTAGGAAAAACACAGTTTTTTAAACACTGGCTATGTTTAGTGTTATACATAAAGAGTGACCACAAATAATTGTGCGACAGAATTCTGTGAACAAACTTAACTTTGTTAAAAATTATTCAATTTTTGAGGGGTAGAATTTTGAATTGTTTGTGCTGAACTACAGTCTTTACTGGGTGTGTGTCACACATAATATTTAATGCTCGCCTGTGAAGTGAGTGGAGCCTTTTTGTGTTTGAGACTGAGCATCCATCCCAGATTGTGGAACAGTAATCTAAGTGTGTTATGTAGTATATTTTTCTTGTGTCTTTGTCGATAAAGTGTTCAATTTTGGCTAGTTGGTAAAATTTATGTGTAATCAAATTTGTTAGGTTATGTACCCCGAGAGGACCAAAAGAGGTTCTGAGTATCGCAGGGTTTGGGCCTGTATTCTTGGTGCGTCTCAGAAGGGAGATTGCATGACACTGTGGTTTTCGTTGCACCAGTTTAGTCTAGAGTTGGACTTTCTCATCGGAAAACCTCCACGTGCTTTGGACAACAGCATTTCCCCGCTGGGTTAGAGGTGGTAGCCCATCCAGGCCAGAGTTGGACTTTCTCATCGGAAAACCTCAGCGTGATTAAGATACGCATACATCACCGCATGGTGAGAGGTGGTTGCCTATTTAGACTGCCTTGATCCAGTGTCTCCGACTTCAGCATTTTGTTTATCGTGGCCACTACCCTTCCTAGTTGTGACCAGGATGGAACTTTGGTGCAGGATTACGAGTCCTTTCCACTAGTGACTTCCGTCTGAGGGTTGAGCCGGTTTAGGCATGTTATCCCATTATGGGAGTGTTTAAGACGTGACCGACGTCTAGAGCAGAGGTACCGCGACATGTGTAGACATGTGTGTTACCCCTGGTGTAAGCCGGTTTAGACATATTTCACCAGTATGGCTGTATTTCGGATGTGGCCGACCTCTAGAGCAGAGGCGCCGTGGCATGAGTAGCTCTCGCAGCGATACTACTGGACATACCGATTAAGCTTCACTTTATCCTTTCCATCACCTTCTCACATTGGCGCCGCATGGCAACCCTGATTGCTTTTTCGCATTTTCTTCCTAGGCCGGGAGGAGCTTCACTCCATGCGCGGCATCCGAAGAGACTCGCCAGCAGTGTCTTACCTTCTATGTTAAGCCGGTTCATGCATTTTGCCCGATATGAGTGACTTAGGACTTGGTCGACCTCCAGACCAGAGGTGCCGTGATTTGACTGTTTGCTTCACTTTATCCTTTCTACCACCTTTTTCGCGGTGGTGCCGCGCGGCATCCCCATTTGTACCTTTCTTCATTGGTCGGGAGGAGCACCGCTCCACGCACGGCAGCTGAAGAATCTCGCCAGCCAGCAGCGGTAGATGAGCTACCAAACGTGTCTCTCGTCTACCCTAAGCCTCTGGTTTTCAGTTGCCAGATATTCACCTTCCCCCCTTCTCCTGTCAGTTTAAACAGTTCTGCCACGAGTAGGCCTGGAGCTGGGCTTGACTGCCAGAGGCTGTTTCAGACGCAAGCCGTTGGAGTATAGAGCGTTATCCTCCACCCCACCCCCGGCAATAACAGTCCTTAGAACTGCAAAGAGGGTGGTGTTTCTGAGGGTCCTTGAAGTTTTGTAGTTGGTGTAGAGTGTGTGTTTCTGGAGCTAGGAGATGTAGGTCTCTGTCTCTAAACTGTTTCTGGAGCTAGGAGATGTAGGTCTCTGTCTCTAAACTGTTTCTGGAGCTAGGAGATGTAGGTCTCTGTCTCTAAACTGTTTCTGGAGCTAGGAGATGTAGGTCTCTGTCTGTAAACTGTTTCTGGAGCTAGGAGATGTAGGTCTCTGTCTCTAAACTGTTTCTGGAGCTAGGAGATGTAGGATTCTGTCTCTAAACTGTTTCTGGAGCTAGGAGATGTAGGTCTCTGTCTCTAAACTGTATCTGGAGCTAGGAGATGTAGGTCTCTGTCTCTAAACTGTTTCTGGAGCTAGGAGATGTAGGTCTCTGTCTCTAAACTGTTTCTGGAGCTAGGAGATGTAAGTCTCTGTCTCTAAACTGTTTCTGGAGCTAGGAGATGTAGGTCTCTGTCTCTAAACTGTTTATTTGAGTGTGTTATGTTCTGCTCAGTTCTTCCTGGATATTTGAGTGTGTTATGTCCTGCTCAGTTCTTCCTGGATATTTGATATTTTTGACAAGGACGTTGCAGCTAGTCTTGTTAATGTGGATGTGGTCCCTATAGGATGCTGCTTCTTGTCTTGTTAATGTGGATGTGGTCCCTATAGGATGCCGCTTCTTGTCTTGTTAATGTGGATGTGGTCCCTATAGGATGCTGCTTCTTGTCTTGTTAATGTGGATGTGGTCCCTATAGGATGCTGCTTCTTGTCTTGTTAATGTGGATGTGGTCCCTATAGGATGCTGCTTCTTGTCTTGTTAATGTGGATGTGGTCCCTATAGGATGCTGCTTCTTGTCTTGTTAATGTGGATGTGGTCCCTATAGGATGCTGCTTCTTGTCTTGTTAATGTGGATGTGGTCCCTATAGGATGCTGCTTCTTGTCTTGTTAATGTGGATGTGGTCCCTGTAGGATGCTGCTGTTAATCTTGTTAATGTGGATGTGGTCCCTGTAAATGCGTTTTTAGGAAGCACATGTGGCTGAAGTAAAAAAAAAATAGTGTGTTATATTTAAAAACGTTTGTGTTTTGTGGACAGAATGTGTATAGTATTTTGTTGTTTATATCCACCATTCGACGTCAAGGACCAGAACAAAGTGGAATGATGGATAAAATGTTTATGGAAGTGTTGGGGTATTTCTTCTTGATGGTGGATATCAAGTCCTGTATATCAGAGAGCCGAAGACTCTGGCTGTTAATGCTGACCAACATGTACGGTCGTTCTCGTCACTCTCAGATCTACGTCAAGTCGTCTCAGTGTCTGCCTTAGTTTTATAATACCAGCTGCAGGTACTGGCATGACTGAGACAATGTCTTCCTTAGTTTTATAATACCAGCTCCAGGTACTGGCATGACTGAGACAGTGTCTGCCTTAGTTTTATAATACCAGCTCCAGGTACTGGCATGACTGAAACAGTGTCTGCCTTAGTTTTATAATACCAGCTGCAGGTACTGGCATGACTGAGACAGTGTCTGCCTTAGTTTTATAATACCAGCTCCAGGTACTGGCATGACTGAGACAGTGTCTGCCTTAGTTTTATAATACCAGCTCCAGGTACTGGCATGACTGAGACAGTGTCTTCCTTAGTTTTATAATACCAGCTCCAGGTACTAGCATGACTGAGACAGTGTCTGCCTTAGTTTTATAATACCAGCTCCAGGTACTGGCATGACTGAGACAGTGTCTGCCTTAGTTTTATAATACCAGCTCCAGGTACTGGCATGACTGAGACAGTGTCTGTCTTAGTTTTATAATACCAGCTCCAGGTACTGGCATGACTGAGACAGTGTCTGCCTTAGTTTTATAATACCAGCTCCAGGTACTGGCATGACTGAGACAGTGTCTGCCTTAGTTTTATAATACCAGCTCCAGGTACTATCATGACTGAGACAGTGTCTGCCTTAGTTTTATAATACCAGCTCCAGGTACTAGCATGACTGAGACAGTGTCTGCCTTAGTTTTATAATACCAGCTCCAGGTACTGGCATGACTGAGACAGTGTCTGTCTTAGTTTTATAATACCAGCTCCAGGTACTGGCATGACTGAGACAGTGTCTTCCTTAGTTTTATAATACCAGCTGCAGGTACTGGCATGACTGAGACAGTGTCTGCCTTAGTTTTATAATACCAGCTCCAGGTACTGGCACTACTGAGACAGTGTCTGCCTTAGTTTTATAATGCCAGCTGCAGGTAATTTCACTACTGAGACAGTGTCTGCCTTAGTTTTATAATACCAGCTCCAGGTACTGGCATGACTGAGACAGTGTCTGCCTTAGTTTTATAATACCAGCTCCAGGTACTGGCACTACTGAGACAGTGTCTGCCTTAGTTTTATAATACCAGCTCCAGGTACTGGCATGACTGAGACAGTGTCTGCATTAGTTTTATAATACCAGCTCCAGGTACTAGCATGACTGAGACAGTGTCTTCAGAGGTAACTGACCTCCTCTTGCCATATTTTCCTTTAAGTAAGGAATCTCCGATTATCAAGTGTGTTGTATATTATTTGATGTTGTTACTGTGTTGTTGTGTATCTTGTTATTATTGTTTATGAGACCGTGGCTGGGGAGTGGATTTCTTGTTTGAGATTTCTGTTTGGGTTCTTGTTGCTTTATGGTTATGTAAAGTGGGGCTATCTTGTAAAGCTTGAAACCTATTACTTATCTGCACATCAATAGAGTAAGCTATATTTTCAGGTGCTGCCTTTATAGGTGTTGTGGTGCTGGTGTGTTTCTCTTGTGCAACTCTTTGCTCTGACGTGTTTCCTGTGTTGATATCTGACTCACTTGTGCATGATTTTAAAGTCATATTATCTGTGTCAGCAGTCACTTCTTGAATACCTGTCATCACTTCCTTGCTGTATATGTGTGGCTCATTCTGCCATTCTGATATCTTGAGTCTCATTTTAGTGTTTTCGTCTCTCAGAGATGTAGGTTCAGCCTTGAGACTGTCATTCTCCAGCTCAACAACTGTAGGCTGCTGAGATGTATGTGGTGAATCAGCCACACAAGAAGCAGAGAACTCAACCGCTGGAGCTTCACTGTTGTCCAGACTTTCCACATCAGCTAAACTGTTGCTGGTGGAGTGTTCTAGCGTTGTCTGAACGTTAGTGAGTTCAGCTGAGCTGCTTGCCTGATATGACAGGGCTTTGTCAGTAAGATCAGCACTGGTGCAGTTGATCAGAGTGACAGTGGTGGCGGTGACATTATCTTGTCTGTCAGATCTTATAGTGTTCTCTTGTCCTTGTATCTGGTGGTAGTTTGTTCTTATCTGTCGGAGCTTGTAGTGTCATCTTGTCCTTGTATCTGGTGGTGACTTGTTCTTGCATGTGGTTGCTGGTGGTAATGCCTAAACTGATATTACTGACGATAGTGTCGTGTCCGTCAGAGGTGGTGACGACGGAGATATATAGATAGGTAGGTAGTTAGGTGGATAGGTGAGTGGGTAATTAGGTAGGTACGTAAGTGGGTAGGTAATTAGATAGGTAGGTAGGTAGGTAGGTAGGTAGGTAGGTGGGTGGGTAAGTGGGTAGGTAGGTAGATAGGTAGGTAGGTAGGTAGGTAGGCAGGTAAGTAGGTGGGTGGGTAGGTAGGTAGATAGGTAGGTAGGTTGGCAGGTAGGTAGGTAGGTAGGTAAGTAGTTGGGTAGGTATGTAGGTAGATAGGTAGGTAGGTTGGCAGGTAGGTAGGTAGGTAGGTAGGTAGATAGGTAGGTAGGTTGGCAGGTAGGTAGGTAAGTAGGTGGGTGGGTAGGTAAGTAGGTGGGTGGGTAGGTTGATAGGTAGATAGGTAGGTAGGTTGGCAGGTAGGTAGGTAGGTAGGTAAGTAGGTGGGTGGGTAGGTTGATAGGTAGATAGGTAGGTAGGTTTGCAGGTAGGTAGGTAGGTAGGTAAGTAGGTGGGTGGGTAGGTAGGTAGATAGGTAGGTAGGTTGGCAGGTAGGTAGGTAGGTAAGTAGGTGGGTGGGTAGGTTTATAGGTAGATAGGTAGGTAGGTAGGTATGCAGGTTGGTGGAAGAATGGATTGATGGATGGATGGGAGAATGGATGGATGGATGTATCGATGGATGTAGCGATGGGTGGATGAATTGATGAATGGATGAATAGACGAAAGTATGGTTGGATAGATTCGTTTATAGAATAGTTCTGAAAGAAATGGGTTTTGAAGAAGTTCGGAAATACTTTGAGAAACATGTTTACAAATTCCATTTTATTTACTTATTTCAAAACATGAATACAGTCTGTAAGCTATTTTATTTTATTTTATTTTACAAAAATTAAATTTATACAACTTTTTGTGTATATAAATTATAAAACACATGCTGAATAGTATTGCTACTACATTTGCATATTTCTCAGAATCAATATATTTATTTTGCTAGTTCCATAAAAATGTGGAAGAATATTAGGGGTCATACCGAAAATCGTGAGCAATTTTTTTTTTTTTTACAAATCAGAATTTATAGATAGAGAAAATATAAATCTATCTGCTTAATCTGATTCCTTTTCTTCACTGTGAAACATAATCTCCAATTCTCTGCACACATTTACCCCATGGCTCTGCAAGTTTGAAAATACCCTCCTGGTAGAATTCCGTTTTAGCTGACCCAACTCACAGACGCACTGCTTTCTGAACGTTCTCTTCTGTGTCGTAGTGATGGTCTCGCATTTGTACTTTCACAAAACCGAAAAGATGGTAATCACTACCTACCAGGTCGGGGTTATAGGCCGGGTGTGGAAGAATTTCCTAAAATATTTTCTGAATTTCCTTAGTTTTTCGGCGAGCAGAGTTTTTCTCGGAGCTTTGTGGTCTTAGTCAAAAAAACGTGGGACTCCGAGAGCACACACTTTTCTATACCCTAGTGTTTCAATCATTTCCTGTACTGCATTGTGTCCTATTTCAAGATTTAGAGCGATTTCAGATACTATGACATGTCTGTCTTGTTTAATAATGTCCACGTTGCGTTCTGTGGAGGCAGTTCGAGGGTGACCGCTGCGAGGCAAATCTTGGATGCTCGTGTTTGCATCTTTAAAATGATAGATAGATAGACAGATAGATAGATAGACAGACAGACAGACAGGTAGATAAGCAGACAGACAGACCATAGACAAATAGATAGAGAGACAGGCAGATAGAAAGACAGACAGGTAGATAAGAAGACAGACAGACAGAAAATAGACAGACAAACGGACAGATGAATAGATAGATAGGTAGATAGATAGATAGATAGATAGATAGATAGATAGATAGATAGATAGATAGATAGATAGATAGATAGATAGATAGATAGATAGATAGATAGAAAACAGCATTTCTCTCCCAATCTAATGATTAGATAATTTATCGCATCTGAAAAAATCTAAAGACTAGCAGTTTTGTGACATCTGGTATAATCTAACGACTAGCAGTTTTGTGACATCTGGCATAATCTAACGACTAGCAGTTTTGTAACTTCTAACATAATCTTACGACTAGCAGTTTTGTGACTTTTAACATAATCTAACTACTTGCAGTTTTGTGACATCTGACATGATCTATTGACTGCATGATTTGTAGAATCCGACATATTCTAACTACGACACGATTTGTAACATCTGTTATAATTTAACATTTGGATGATTTGTAACATCTGTTATAATTTAACATTTGGATGATTTGTAACATAGGCCACAATCTAACACCCTGATGACTTGTAATATCTCACACATTCTGACGACCATATTACTTGTAACATCTGACATAATCTAATGACTAGGTGATTTGTAACATCTGACATAATCCTACGTCTAGATAATGTATATCATAAGACATACTATCATGATTACTTGCAACATATGACATAACGTAACCACTCAGTGATTCGCAAAATGTGAGATAATCTAATGAGTAGATGATTTGCAACATCTGACGTAATCTAACGATTAAATTACTTTTACCATGTGTCATAATCTAACAGCTGGATAATTTATAACATCTGACATTATCTAACGACTAAATGTTTTGTAAACTCGACCATAATATAACGCATAAATGATTTGTAACATCTGAAATAATCTAATGACTAATAGATAGTGTATAGTGTACGATATAATGTATAATGTGTACGATAAAATGATGGACAAGAGGAGAAGGAGTAAAAATAAGGAGGAAAAATATAGCAAGATAAATAAAGAAATAAGACGCAAATGCAGAGAAGCAAAAGAAGTGTGGTTAAATGAGCAGTGCAGACAGATAGAGGACTCTCATATTAAAGACAGCAAAAACATGCACAAACGAATTAATGAACTCACAGGAAGGAAAACAAAATATACCACAGGATGCCTCAAATCGAAAGAAGGTAAAATGTTAATGGGAAAATAAGACATTGTGGACAGGTGTACAGAGTATATCGGTGAGATATATGGAGGAGAAAGACCAGAATTAACACCAGATACTGAAAACTGTGATGGACCACCAATACTTGAAGATGAAATCATAGATGCCATCAAACACATGAAGAAAGGAAAAATGACTGGGCCTGATAATATAACAATAGAAGAAATAGAGGCACTAGAGGAGATTGGAATAAAAATAATAACCAAGTTACTGAATGATATTTACAACAGTGGTTATATTCCCAGTGACCTGATTAAATCCACGTTTATAGCACTACCAAAGAAACCAGGTGCAAAGGAATGTGACGACCACCGGACTATCAGCATCTAGTGTCACATAACGAAGCTACTTCTGAGAATAATTATGAGAAGAACAAGGAAAAAGATAAAAATGGTAATAGCAGATGAACAGTTTGGATTTGTTGAAGGAAAGGGAACACACAATGTCATTTATGCTTTACGAACACTAACAGAAAGAGCTTTAGAAGTACAGAAAGATCTCTACTTATGCTTCATTGATTACACCAAGGCATTTGACAAGGTGAAACATAATGAAATTATTAAAATGCTTTAAGACATCAATATAGATGGCAAAGACCTGAGGATTGTAAAACATGTATACTGGCAGCAAGAAGCAGCAGTTCGAGTTGAAAATATAATAGGAAAATATCAACCTATAAAACAAGGGGTGCGACAAGGATGTGTGCTATCTCCAGACCCTTTTTCTCTGTATAGCGAGAATATTCTAAGAACAATTATCACAGAACCAGGCATAAAAATTGGAGGATACAATATTAACAATCTTCGGTATGCTGACGACACAGTACCGATAGCTGAGAACCAACACGACCTGCAAAATCTCTTGGATAAAGTCGCCAAAGAAAGTGAACAGAAAGGCCTTACTTTGAACATCAAAAAGACAGAGACTATCCTTATATTCGAGCGATACATTGCCATATTTCGATCTCACCTGTATCATCTCAGTGTCTTTCATACAACAATAACAACATGAGTGAAACAGGTGTCCAGGCTCTAGAGCACATCCTGTAGCTCTACCCACTTTCCCATGAAGCTAGAACTCAGATTTGATTAGAGAAGCTACACTGAAAGAGAAAACTTTGGTTTGCAAAGCATGAGCTCTAAAAGATTGTCAAATTTCTCTGACAAATAAATATGAAATCTAAAGAAGAAGAAAGAGTAGAAGAAGATATAGTCTGTCATACAGACAGGTTTGAAGAGGAAAGAGTAGAAGAAGATGTAGTCTGTCATACAAACAGGTTTTAAGAGGAAAGAGTAGAAGAAGATGTAGTCTGTCATACAGACAGGTTTGAAGAGGAAAGAGTAGAAGAAGATATAGTCTGTCATACAGACAGGTTTGAAGAGGAAAGAGTAGAAGAAGATGTAGTCTGTCATACAGACAGGTTTGAAGAGGAAAGAGTAGAAGAAGATGTAGTCTGTCATACAGACAGGTTTGAAGAAGAAAGAGTAGAAGAAGATGTAGTCTGTCATACAGACAGGTTTGAAGAGGGAAGAGTAGAAGAAGATATAGTATGTCATAAAGACTAGTTTCCTGTTGCTCTCAATAAAACAGATTATAATCTGACTGTCAGACTTGAATAAAAGACTGAAATGAAGACTGTATCTTCTACAGGCTGTTGTCTCTGATGCTGTTATTTTCTCTTGTCAATTTCTCATTTTGTTGCTATTTTACAACTGCTTCGATGTTGAGCCAAGATTGCAAAATCTGTTGCTTAACTACTCTCACCGCAACACAGCAAGAACGCTAGGCTCTCCACAATACTACAGTAGAACACCAAGTAATAACTGTACTACTTTGAAACCTGCAGTCAGTAAACTTCAACAGCATATAACATTCCACGAGAAACTAAACAAAGCTACTGCTTTAAAAATACTGAATGTCACATTAATTAATGGGGAAAATGATAGATGATATAATGAGGATGGAAACGTAGCAAGTCAGGCTGGAAATACAAATACAATGACAATTCCCGAAGTGAGATATTCACCGCCATGTGGGAAGAAACCTTACAATTTACTTGCAACAAAAAATACGTAAAAAAATTCCAACAGAAAAAGCTCCTCTAACAACAAACTCTTCAAACTGTCTCAAAACTAACTACTTCATCTTAACTTAAACTGCCTATACCAAAAACTGTTACTACCGAAAAGCTCTTTCCAAAACAAGACATTCTCCTAACCAAGACGTAGTAATGCTCTCAAAAACAAATAAGGCTTTCTCTCCATCCAGAACAAGTAAAGACTTCCTGTTCCAAAACATAGAAAGTCATTTTACTGTAACCTAATCTTGTGCGATATTTATAGCATAACTTTACTCACTCAGTTTTTCATGCCACACGCTTATCTCAAGACCCTTGCCTACGCAAGTTACCTTTTAAACAAGGGCAGTCACTCTATTAATTATTTCCTGAGTACCAATACTGCTTATATCCCACTAATAAGGAGAATACTATCATATCTGTGACAATGTAACTGGTGAGTCTTTAGCAAATTTTTCAGATAATGTTTCGACAAATAAATTGTGACTTTTTTGTTAAATAACTTGTAGTTGGTGCTATAACTGATCCATTATTTTTGTAATCTTTAACAGTCGGTGGGAAGTGATGGGACCAGGAGAAGGAAGATTAAGCAACGACGTTTGTGTAGAAGTTAACTGATGTTCATCATGGAGTAATTTGTCACAGTTTAACTTCTGTATAAAATAAACACGTTGCTTTTCACACGATAAACCCTGCCTTGGTTTTACTGAGACAACGTTTCTTGTTATGTTAGTGATTTGTAAGTCATGAATGAATGAGAAGACAGACTGAGAATCATGTGTGGTCGTTACCTGGAACTTTTTGAGAGATAAAAGAAATGACGAAAGCAGTAAAACTATTTCCAGTAACGAAATGAGGTAGAGCTGTATGTTCAGGTTTACTGTAGGGGCCATTTTTTCTTGTATCTCTCACATCTCCCTACCTTACTGTCACACTATGTCCTCAGTTTTCCTCTTATTTTATTTTTTACTTGATGTTGACATTCTGTACATTCTTTTATCTCTTGTCTGACTCTGTCATCTTCCATCTTCATTGTATTTTTTTAAAAATTGTAGTCTCTGTTTCTTTCCGAATCCCCTGGACAGCAAAAATAAATGATGAAGAATGTTGAGAAGAAGATTTGGAGATAGAAAAAGTATTGTCCAAAAAAATAAGAGAGAGAGACAATGTACTTTCGCAGGACATGCAATGAGAAGAAGGGGTATTGAAAATATTATAATAGCAAGAAAAACAGAGGGAAAATGATGAAGAGGAAGACCAAGAGAAATGATACTGGACAGTCTGACGGGACGGTGTGAGAGGAGATCACGAAATGAGCTGATGGCCTGCATAAAGAATCGAGTACTCTGGAGAAGCATTATAGCCAACACCAGTCGGCACGGCACCTGCTGCTGCTGTTGATGATGATGATGATTAAGATGATGATGATGACGTCTCTTTCCATTGTTTCATGGTTCCTATAAGGCTTCCAAATGTTGTTATATTATTCTTATATATAGTTACTATCTCTAACATATCAGGAGCACACCATCTTGCTTATAACCGAAAGGCCTACAGTAGTGCTGTTAAGGAGGCAAAGTTCCGCAAGGGACATGCAAATGAATGAAAGATCTCTAACACACACGCGTGTCTTGGTAATAATAAATGGATAGAGTTACTTTGATAACCAATTATTTCATATTTTACTTCCATTTCGGTCTGAAAGGCCAGCTACATTTTTTTTTCAGCGTACATGAAAGAACACGCGTCTCCTAGACTTCACATAACAATTCTCACTGATTTAACTAGCTTCACATAACAACGCTCACTTATGTAAGTAACTTCACAAAACAATGCTCACTGATCTAAGTAACTTCATATAACAGTGCTCACTGATCTAAGTAACTTCATATAACAGTGCTCACTGATCTAAGTAACTTCATATAACAGTGCTCACTGATCTAAGTAACTTCATATAACAGTGCTCACTGATTTAAGTAACTTCATATAACAGTGCTCACTGATCTAAGTAACTTCATATAACAAAGCTCACTGATCTAAGTAACTTCATATAACAGTGCTCACTGATCTAAGTAACTTCACATAACAACGTTGACTGAACAAGTAACTTCACGTAACAACGCTAACTGATCTAATTAAAACAAACAAAAAAAACAGCATATTATAAAATGAACAATAACAGATGAAAGTATCTGATGACAGAGAATTTCTTTCGTTGAATGGGTAGAATTTTCATGTCTAGAATGTTTTGGATTGCCATGCTGAAGAGAAAAACCAAGACCATCTCAATTTTAACACATGCTTTGTGAAGGAATATACTGCAGTAAGTCGCCAGTGTAAGACCTAAGGCACAGTAAGTCTCCTATCAGTTAGCAAGCTAGGAACTACTGCGCAGTATGTTTCTTATCACTCACTAAGCTAAGATCTAAGAGGCAGTAAGTATCTTAACAGTCAACAAGCAAGAACTAGTTTGCAGTAAGTCTCTTAACAATCACAAAAATAAGAACAAGCGTGCAGTAAGTCTCTTATCAGGCAGCAAGCTAGGAAATAGGATGTAGTATGTCCCTTATCAGCCAAAAAGCTAAGAAATAGGATGCAGAATATTCCTCATTAGTCACTAAGCTAAGAAATAGGATGCAGCAAACCTCTGATCAATCAGCAAGCTAAGATCTATTATCTAGTAAATCTCTTATCAATCATTAAGCTACGAACTACGATGCTTTAAGTCAGTCACTGTTAAGAACTCAGTAAGTCTCTTTATCAGTCAGCAAGCTAAGATCTAGTATGTAGTAAGCTTCATAGTCACTAAGCAAAGAACTATGATGCTTTAAGTCTCTTAAAAATAACTAAGTTATGAATTAGGATACAATAAGTCTCTTATCAGTCAGAAAGATAAGAACCAGGATGCAGTTAATCTCTTATCAGTCACAAGGCTAAGAAATATGGTGCAGTAAGTATCTTACCAGTCAACAAGCAAATAACTAGGATCCAGTAAGTCTCTTATCCGTCACTAAGATAAGAACTTGGATGCAGTAAGTCTGATATCAGTCACCAAGCTAAGAACTATGATGAGGTAAGTCCCTCATCAGTCATTAAATTAACTCCAAGTTCTAAAAATGACACTGGAACCAATACATTAAAGAAATGGAACAAAGATCTAACCACAAACATTGAAGTGCAGAATATAAAAGACGCTCAGACATAATCCTACACATACTCCATCCCTGCCCACACACATATCGATCTTGCATACACATATATCGTCCCTGCCCACACACATATCGTCCCTGCCCACACACATATCGTCCTTGTCCACACACATATCGTCACTGTCCACACACATATCGTCCTTGCCCACACACATATCCTCCTGGCCCACACACATATCGTCCATGGACACACACATATCGTCACTGCCCACACACATATCGACCTTGCCTACACACATATCGTCCTTGCCCACACGCACATCGTCCTTGGCCACACACATATCGTCCTTGCCCACACACATATCGTACCTGCCCACACACATATCGTCCCTGACCACACACATATAGTCCTTGCCTACACACATATCATCCTTGCCCACACACATATCGATCCCGGCCCACACACATATCGTCCTTGCCCACAAATGTATTGTCCCTGTCCACACACATATAGTCCTTGCCCACACACATATCGTCCTGCCCACACACATATTGTCCCTTCCCACACACATATCGTCCCTACCCACATATATATCGTCCCTGCCCACACTAACATATCGTCCCTGCCCACATATATATCGTCCCTACCCACATATATATCGTCCCTGCCCGCGCACATATCCTGACATTTAGGTTACCCCCCCCCCCCATATCTGCCCCATCTCCACGCAGTTTCCTGCTTCTACAGTACATGTGACTTGACACGTGGAGGTTCCAGCCACTTGACGAAACAGGCGGAGCAGGGAAAGATCATGTGGAAGCAGATATGCTGCTTAAGAAACTAAATTGTACAACTTTCTTAGAAAAGGTTCACGTGAAAGCTGCAGTGACTCCAATAACTTTGTTGCTGAATCTGGGAAGAAGAGAAATGAGAGTCTTGAAGGACAACACCGGGGAAAACACACGTCATAGCACAGAACTCGTGCGAAGTAATCAGTGACAAGGAATCAAAGCAGAGCGTGAACATACAAAGTCCAAGAGTTAAATAAAGAGACTAATTATATAAAAGTAAAATAAACAGCAGCTGAAGATATAACCCGTATTTTATTCAAAGTAGAGACCTTTGTGCATTGATACAGCGAGTGGCAGTATCTAACAAACACTGGAACGACCTCTACACTTCTTCTGTTGGTATGGCCCTTAAACTCGATATAACGGTCTTTGGATATCATTAGTATCGTCACTGAAGCGTCCTTTTAATGGTAACTTTAATTCTGGGAATAGAAAATAATTGCAGGGAGACAAATCTGGGAAAAAAGTGGATAGCTGAGAACACACAATTGTTTTGTTTTGTTTTTTTTGCCACAAAATTCATGTTCAACTACCGCCCAGTGAGCCGGTGCATTATCATGAAGAAAGAAAAACTGCCAGGTGTTGAATAATCGGGTCGGACTCGGAGAATCGTTTCCAACAGGTGTTTCCAAATATTTAAATAAACTTTGGCAGTGACAGCCTGCCCCTCTTGAATAAATTATTTGTGAATAACTCCTTTGCTGTCGTAGAAATACACCAACATTATCAACACTTTCTAGTTTTGAAGACGAACTTTTTTTGTCTTTTGGTGATGATGATGACTTCCACTGAGCACTTTGGCGTTTAGTTGTGGGATCACAGCGGAAAATCCATGTTTCATCCTCTGCAACAATCTCATTTAAGAAACGTTTATTTCTGCGACACGTTTTGATGATGTCTTTTGCGTACTCAGTACGCTGATGATTTGGTCAAAAGACAAACGAATGTATAAACCGGCAAGCAACTTTTTTCTTGACCAAATCTTCCACTAAAATGTTACGAATGGTCTCTCGGTTAACATCAAATTAATCTGCCATCATCCTCATCGTCAAACAACGATCTTCTTGTATCCGTACTCTGATTTTTGCAGTGAGTTACCCATTACTAACATAAACTGGGCTTTCGTGTCTAGTTGCATTTGCAGTCGTTACCTCACCTCTTTTGATTCGCAAATAACACCTGAATATCTGAGCACAAGATAAACATTTATCCCCATAAACTTGTCGCATCAATTCAACTGTCTCAGTGGCACTTTTTCCTAGTTTTAAACAGAATTTAATGTTTGGTTTTTGCTCCATGCTGATTACGTAACAATGCATCTTTAACAAGGTCAACAAAATAGCGGCTTGTTTGTCGTCTGCTTATCGGGTGGCGATGAAAAGTTAACAGATCATAGATGAAGGTGGCTTCTTTGGATACCATGCTTCGCTTCAGAGATGACATTTTTGTCTTGGCCATGATAGAATCAGTCTCATTACATAATTGTCGGATTGTGTATAACAGAAGAAGGAAAAGACAACGAAAAATAGATATGGTTATGATGACGACATGCTAGATGTAACAGAGCTAGAAAACGTAAAGAGACAACTTCCTAAGTTTAGTTAACCAGCACATCAAGCTGGAGTCAGTTATGAGGGAGGTACATGCATCCTACCCAGCAATGGACACCATCCAGGACAAAACAAAACCCAAACATTTGTTAACAAAAGCAACTCTCAGACTGATAAAGGAAAAACTAGAACAGGACGGGAAAAAAGGTCCTTGGCTGGCGTGCGGTTTCCATGACAACACTCGCTTACTGGCTTACAAACTGTTTCGAGCTGCCGCATCTTTTCTCTCAATGCCACGCCCCTAAAGTCCCCCACCCTCATATATATATATATACAAGCACACACCTTTTCTTCATTGTATGTCCCCGTCAAACTCATAAAAGCGACTACTAAAAACTAGGATATACATTTGACAAATAAAACTTAACCAAGTAAAACAGCTTACTTAACAATATGAAGGAATACATTTATAGTTCACCTACTGCTTTGTTTGTCTCTACTTTTAACAAATTCTGTCTCCAAGAACTGATGTTCAACTCGTGACACTTTGTCGTTCTACAAAGAACCATCGACTACAACAAATTACAGATCAACTCGACGCTATCTCTAATCATTATATTTCCTTCTACACAGCTACAATATCATATTTCCTTCTACACAGCTACAGTATCATATTTCCTTCTACACAGCTACAATGTCATATTTCCTTCTACACAGCTACAATTTCATATTTCCTTCTACACAACTACAATGTCATATTTCCTTCTACACAGATACAATGTGAGACTTCCTTTTACACAGCTACACTGTCATTTTTCCATCTACACAGCTACAATGTCATATTTCCTTCCTATAAACGAAATGTTGAAGGCATGCAACGGTCGTTATGGCAACAGAATTAAGTAGTGATCACGTGGTACTGGACAGTTTTAACATAGCATATGTTTTGAAAAGCAGATTTCTGGTGCAGCTCTGTTCTTAAAACATCTGTTACGCATGGAACTTTCTTCAAGAAAGAGTCTAATTATTTAGTGCTAAGTTCAGTTATATCCACTGTCTCAACAACATCATTATGTGAAGCTACAGCTGATGAATGTCTTAGCCCTGCATACACAGTATGGATATCTTAGCTCTGCATACAATATCTTAGCTAGGCATACAGAGAATGGATGTCTTAGTCCTGCATACAGAGTATGAATATCTTAGCTCTGCATACATAGTACGGATATCTTAGCTCTGCATACAATATCGCAGCTAGGCATACAGAGAATGGATGTCTTAGTCCTGCATACAGAGTATGGATATCTTAGCTCTGCAGACAGAGCATGGATACCTTAGCTCTGTACACAGACTGCCTCCAGACCGTGGCTGGCATAAATCTCCAGGAGTTCACTCAGCCCCAATAAGAAAAACAGAAACCTTCCAGGTTTCACTCAGCCTCAAGAAGAAAAACGAAAATCTCCCAGGGTTCAAGCAGCCTCAAGAAGAAAAACAAAAATCTCCCACGGTTCACTCAGCCTCAAGAAGAAATTAAAAAATCTCTCAGGGTTCACCCAGCTTCAAGAAGAAAAACAATAATCTCCCAGGGTTCACCTTGTCTTAAGAAAAAAAAACAATAATCTCCCGGGGTTCATTCAGCCTCAAAAAGAAAAACAAACTTGGTACCAGGATTAACGCTCTGAGGGTAGGAGGAATAACGCCGCGAGCTACGGAGTTGGTGCTGATGGCGACACTATTTGACTGTTTGTGGTCAAATTCTGACCAGACAACAGAGCACTTATGGTTTGACCGTGGCAGTAAAGCTGGTTTACAGCTCATAGTTTTACCTTTACAAAGCGCTTGACAGAGTCTTTTTGTCCATGAGCACAACATGGCGTCTTCTATGCTCCCTACTCAAACAGATTGATGAAAGTCAAATTATCTAACACAAGTTACTTATATCAGGTGTTAGCACATTTGTCTTGGCTACATCATACCTAGATCTACAGAAAAAGATGGCTTAGTTTGAAGCTAACAGAAGCCGCCAAGTAAAACTAAATCACAACTTACTCATGATATAAACTAACAGAAAACGTCAAGTACAATTAAAACATAACTTACTCATGATAGAAACTAATAGAAACCGCCAAGTAAAACTAAATCACAACTTACTCATGATATAAACTAACAGAAGCCGCCAAAGACAACTAAATCGCAACTCACTAATGATATAAGTTAACAGAAGCCGCCGAGTAAAACTAAATCACAACTCGCTCATGATATAAACTAACAGAAGCGGCCGAACAAAACTAAATCACAACTTACTCATGATATAAACTAACAGAAGCCGCCATGTTAAACTAAATCACAACGTACTCATGATATAAACTAACAGAAGCCGCCAAGTAAAACTAAATCACAACTTACTCATGATATAAACTAGCAGATACACCCACACGGGTGCCAGGAACAATGGAGTTCAGGACAAAATGGGAATCAAGAACGTGTTTTTCTACTACTCGAGAGACCATGGTCATGTTATAATGTGCTCCATTCCGTTGGATGACCTATGACCTCTGCGATATTCAGGCGCGTGCTAACGCATCTCAGCAGAGTATTTGTACCGTCGTAGTACAGCATTGACATATCTCAGTAATATAGAAGTAGCTTTCTGTGCCTTGTATAGCACCAAATATAGAAATATCTCTCTGTGTCTTGTTCGGCACCAAATATAGAAATATCACTCTGTGTCTTGTTCGGCACCAAATATAGAAGTATCTTTCTGTGTCTTGTTCGGCACAAAATATAGAAGGATCTTGCTGTGTCTTGTTCGGCACCAAATATAGAAGTAATCTTCTGGGTCTTGTTCGGCACCAAATATAGAAGTATCTTTCTGTGTCTTGTAAGGCACTAAATAAGGAAATATATGTGTCTTGTTCGGCACCAAATATAGAAGTATTTTTCTGTGTCTTGTACGAAACCAAATATAGAAGTATCTTTCTGTGTCTTGTAAGGCACCAAATAAGGAAATACATGTGTCTTGTTCGGCACCAAATATAGAAGGATCTTTCTGTGTCTTGTTCGGCACAAAATATAGAAGGATCTTGCTGTGTCTTGTTCGGCACCAAATATAGAAGTAATCTTCTGTGTCTTGTACGACACCAAATATAGAAGTATCCTTCTGTGTCTTGCGCGCCATCACATATGGAAGTATCTTTCTGCGTTTGTTTTGCACCAAATATAGCAGATAAATTATCTATTATTCTGTATAATTATTATTTAATGTCTAGAATATATCTATATATCTATAAATCTACGTGAATACCATTGCATGACTAACTGCTGCTACTGTTAATATTTCTGTTTCAATATATTTCTGCTTATCGCTGTAAAATACTAGAGCTACTAAAGTTATGTTACACTCTTACACATGCCTGAATAGAATATGCACTATTACACACGCTTGTATATATTATATACTTTTACACATGCTTGAATAGATTATATACTCTTACACATGGCTGAATAGATTATACACTATTACACACCCCTGAATAGATTATATACTCTTACACACCCCTGAATAGATTATATACTCTTACACACCTCTGAATAGATTATATACTCTTACACACCCCTGAATAGATTATATACTCTTACACACCCCTGATTAGACTATATACTCCTACACACCCCATAATAGACTATATACTCTTACCCACCCCTGAATAGATTATATACTCTTATACACGCATAGGTAGATTACGGAAACTGTCTTTCTGGCATGGCTAGCCAATGAGCGGTTTCCAACGCATCGCGAGTAGAGAGAGAGAGAGGGCAAGCGTGGATAAATAACAGGAGTGAACGAACTGAGATTAGTGTTGTCCAGTATTCGTTGAGGGAAAGGCGCATTGTTTAAAATGTAGTCGTTTAGTATATTAGCGTGTATATGTACAAGTGTGTAGAGTGTAGTTATGTTATGAATCATAGTTATCGTGCTTAATATGTAATGTTGTTTTCGTAAAGTTTCTGTGTGTAGATGAAGGATCTTATAATTATACATATGAGGAATAGGAAATAGAGAGTGATTGTTGGTTAGAATTTTATTCCTTCAGTAGAGGTATCGAATGCACTTAGAGGGGCACTGCATATGTTCATTGATTATGTGAGCATCATTTTTGATTGCATTGATTATATGATGATAATAATGATGATTATAGTGAGGCTGAGCGTGACAAGGAATTATGCAAGAAAAGAGGAGGGAGTGATGGAAGAAAGGAGACGGTTACGCAGGCAACAGAATATTATTGAATTATGATAGGAGACTACAAAGTGAAAATGCACCGACGACCAAAGTCGTATGGTAGAGAGTGCGGAGGAAAAGTAGAAAAAGGAGAGATATAATGAATTACCAGGTGCACGGGCATCGATGATCAAAGTCATAAGATAGAGGACAGAGAGAGAAAAGGTGGGACTAGAAGAAAGCTAGGAACCCAAGCAACAGCTGATGTATATAGGGAACTAGTAGAAGTGGAACTCATGACTAAAACAATCAGACCATTGATATTAATGAATCATGTTATTATTGGTATTGATCATTGGCAGTTATGTTGTGTCATGTACTCTGTGTTGTTGTCCTGTTCTGTCATTCTCTTTTATTAAACAGCGGGAGCTGGAAATTGTTTTGAAACTTTTAGTTCTGTGTTCTCATTGATATATATTCGGATGTGTTTCTATGTGTGGTATACAAGGATCATTAACATCTTAAATAATGATTGCCGTCCCAGTATGGAAAGTCTGACACAGGTATAGAGAAGTCTAACAACGGTAGAGAGGTCAAGGACCTGTGAAGAGATTTGGGGAGGGGAATTATTGTTCGACCCACAATTGTACGAATGTACGGGGATTGAAGTAAATATATTTCTTCTATATCAGCTGAGGGATGTAGTAGCAATAATTTGAAAAAAAAAGTTTACATTTGGCCCACGTGACCAGTTCTCTTACTTTCTGACAGGCTGCCATATGGGACAATTAGTTTCATTACAAAGTGTCATTTTTATGTTTTATTTCTACATATGTATGTACATGAGCTGATTCATCAGAGTAGATACAGTCCATCGTTTAATAGGAAGGGCAAGAGGTCAACATGAGAGCAGGGTTAGTTACGTTTTCTTTCTGAAGGAGTTATTGGCTTTGTTTGAATTAGTCAAAACTGGCTGGTATCAGCTATTATTAATGTGGTATTTTTTTCACAAAAACAGAACTGAGTGAATTATAAGATAGACAATGCTGTGCAACAGTAGAACATTTTTGTTCTGGAGGATAGACGTTAGTTTGTGTAGTGAAGAGCATTCTGTATCTTAAGAATTAACAATGGCTGTGAAATTAGAAGAAACAAAAACGGTTGTGTCAGAATTTAGAAAATGTGTTGGAAATCCATGGTAGGAAATGTTAGCATTACTAAAGACAATGAACATTATGTTAGCCAGAGATAGCACGGCAGAACACATTTCACGCTTTGACGGCAGTGCAGATAACATCCATGTGTGGTTGAACCAAGTATATAAATGGTGTGAAATACACAGAAACAATGAAGGCGTCATCAGAAAAAAAGTACATAGTACTACAGACACCATCAGGTGTGATTTCAGACTTTTCATACACCGACAATATAAAAAAGATGTTATCAATGTGGGAAAACCGATCAAATTGCAAAATACTGTTGAAACATTCCATCTGCAAGTAGGATCTTTTCACAGCCAAAGATCTACGTTCATTCATCACGCGCGCTGGAATACTATGCGCCATCAAGCAAGATCATCAACAGGTCAGCAGATGTCAGGGAAACGAACAGGGAGGTCAGTATGGTGACCTTTTATGTCTTCACGCACGTCGCAGGGTCGAGTGTCAGTAATGTAAACATGTACTCTAATAAAACTGTTTTTACTATCACAATGGAAATTGCAAATAGGATGGTGCATAGGTGGATTGATACAACGAGTGCCGTCTGTTTGGTTCGAAACATCAAGGCACCAATACCAGTTAGTTTTGGTGAAACAACACGGCCACATGGATATGGCAACAGGTGCAACGAAAATATGACTTTTGATGTGAGAGAGACTGGCAATTAAAAATATTTGGTTCTATTTGTTTTTTATTTGTTTCATAACAGGAACATTTAGAATGGACCATACATTCACGAGAGTGTAGAGATTAACCAGAGTGCAGAGAAATAAGAAACCTTCAGGAAAATAACAGAGCATGTTTTGTTTTTCATTTGTATGGTCAAACGAGGCTGACAAGATATATACAACTGTTTACTGGGAACATATATTTTTGTATTGCTCCACTTATGATCGACAGATCATTTTTTTGCACATTACATTTTATTGTTGTATTCCTGTAGATTACAAATGTAAAACATTTTTTTTCGTTTTGATATATTGAAGTATGTTTTACTTGAACATTTTTTGTCCACAAGTCGACTAAACATTTTGTTTTTGAGGTAGGGGAGAGTGTGGGGGGGGGGGGGGAGATATGAAAACTGTCTTTCTGGCACGGCCAGCCAATGAGCGGTTTCCAACGCATCGTGAGTAGAGAGAGAGAGAGAGAGAGAGAGGGCAAGCATGGATAAATAACAGGAGTGAACGAACTGAGATTAATGTTGTCCAGTATTCGTTGAGGGAAAGGTGCATTGTTTAAAATGTAGTCGTTTAGTATATTAGCGTATAAATGTAGCAAGTGTGTAGAGTGTAGTTGTGTTATCGCGCTTCCTCGGTAATGTTGTGTTCGTAAAGTTTCTGTGTGTAAATGAAGGGTATTATAATTATGCACATGAGAAATAGGAAAGTGATAGCAATTGTTGGTTAGAATTGTATTCCCTCATTAAAGGTATCTAGTGCACTTAGAAGGGTACTGCGTATGTTCATTGGTTGTGTATCATTTTTGATTGCATTGATTATATGATGATTATAGTGATGATTACATCCATGTATAGTGAGGCTGAGCGTGGCAAGAAATTATGCAAGAAAGAAGGAAATGAGTGATGGAAGAAAGGAGACGGGTTACGCAGTCAACAGACTAGTACTGAATTAAGATAGGAGGCTGACAACTGGTCAGTGGAGAAAGAGAAAAAATTGAAAGATGAAGGGAACACTTTAACACCCTACTAAAAAGAACACAAGCAGCACAAACAATAGACATACCTGAAGCAGAAACGGAACTAAACATCAATACAGGAATAATAACAATAAATGAAGTAAATGAGGCGATAAAGAAGCTAAAATCAGACAGGGCACCAGGTGAAGATGAAGTGACTGCTGAGATGTTGAAAGCAGAAGAAACAGAAAGACCAAAACAACTTTGCCGGATATTACAACAAATTTGGGATCTAGAAAAAGCCCCAGAGGAGTGGAAAACTGGGCTTATAGTAAAACTACCAAAGAAAGGTGACCTCAGAGATTGCGGGAACTGGAGAGGCATTACCCTATTGCCACTCACCAGTAAAGTATTTTGCAGAATAATCATCAACAGAATTATACCAACACTTGAGGAAAAACTTCGGAGAGAGCAGGCAGGATTTAGGAAAGGAAGATCATGCGTAGACCACATATTTTTACTTAGACAAATATTAGAACAGGCAAATGAGTGGCAATGCACAACATATGCATTATTCATAGATTTTGAGAAAGCCTTTGACAGTGTCAACAGAGATGCACTGTGGAAAGTCCTAAGATGGCATGGCCTCCCCCATAAAATAGTTAATATAATCAAAGCCCTATATGAGGGTTTTCAGCGCAAAGTTATCTGTGGAGAACAAACCTCCAGCAGCTTTAGGGTACAAACAGGAGTGAAACAGGGATGTGTAATATCACCAACATTATTTATCTTGGCAGTAGACTGATTAATGAAGGAGACAACATCAGACAAACGCGGAGGATTACAATGGACCCTTGACACAGTGCTGGAGAACCTTGACTTTGCGGACGACATTTGTCTATTATCAAGCAGTCACAAAGATATGCAAGATAAAATAAACAAACTAACTCAGAATGCAAACAACATAGGACTAAAGATCAACGTAGGAAAGACAAAGTTAATGAAGCAAAATGTGAACAACAGAAATGTACTCAGAGTAGATAACAAGTTAGTGGAGGAGGTCAACGAATTTGTATACCTTGGCAGCAGAGTAGTAAAAAATGGAGACAGCACAGAGGACATCAACAGCAGACTTACTAGAGCAAACCAGGCTTTTGCAATGCTGCAGACTATATGGAAATAAAAAAAAAAAAAACTAAGCATAAATATGAAAATCAGGATATTTAAGAGTAATGTTCTAAGTGTACTACTCTATGGAAGTGAATGCTGGAAAATCACCAAAACCATAGAAAACAAGTTTAATTCTTTCCAGACTAAATGTTTACGAAGAATTAGAAAAATATTTTGGCCAAACACCATAAGAAATAACATCTTATTAGCAGAAATGCAGATGAAACCACTGACAACAATTATTGAGGAAAGACGCTGGCGATGGTTGGGATATGTGCTCCGAATGACTGACAACTCACTACCAAAAATAGCACTAAGATGGACACCACAGGGGAACAGAAGTAAGGGTAGACCAAAAGAGACATGGAGAAGAACAACAGAGAGGATGATGAGCAATAGAGGGCTCCCCTGGGCAAGAGCAGAAAAAAGGCAAAGGACAGGCATTTGTGGAAAACCCTTGCGGAAGCCCCATGTGCCCTGGGCACTTAAGGTTCAGAGAGAGAGAGAGAGAGAGAGAGAGAGAGAAGATAGGAGGCTACAAAGTGCAAAATGCACCGACGACCAAAGTCGTATGTTAGAGAGTGCGGAGGAAAAGTAGAAAAGGGAGAAGTATAATGAGTTACCAGATGCACGGGCACCGACGATCAAAGTCATAAGGTAGAGGACAGAGAGAGAGAAGAGGTGGGACTAGAAGAAAAGTAGGAACCCAAGAAACAGCTGATGTATATAGGGAACTAGTAGAAGTGGAACTCATGACTGAGACAGTTAGACACTTGATATTAGTGAATCATGCTATTATTGGTATTGATCATTGTCAGTTACGTTGTGTCATGTACTCTGTGTTGTTGTCCTGTTCTGTCATTCTCTTTTATTAAACATCGTGAGATGGAAATTGTTTTGAAACTTGTAGTTCTGTGTTTTCATTGATATATATTCGGATGTGTTTCTATGTGTGGTATACAAGGATCATTAACTTCTTAAATAATGATTGCCGTCCCAGTATGGAAAGTCTGACACAGGTAGAGAGAGAGGCGCTATTACAGCATAAGAACCGAGGATAATCATCAAAAGAGTTTACAGTATAACAAAGTACCACTTACAGATTAAGTCATAGATTTGTGCTCAGTTATCTGTGTTTAATGACCCCTTTTGCTGTTTTTTTTTCCTTTTTACCACACCAAGTCCTACATGTCCTCCCCCCGCCCCCCAAATGGTCCCCTTTCAACGCCACCTCTACCCCCACCCCTCACATTCATATCATGACATCCTCTAGGAAACAGTGAGCCCCACTTTGGAAGAAACAAAGAAAACATTTACTGAAGCAGGCTCAAAAGATACAAAGACTTCGGTACTGTGGAGTATGTTTCTGATTATAATCCTGACATTGATCTCTTCTCAAGAGGGTGAAGAAATTTAGTTACGTGATGACTCGTCAGATGACAGCTGTGCCTCTGATGTAGATAATATCAGATCAATAAATTCCACACATGGACCCAGGTAAGTTTACTTCTGTCCCAGGGAGAAAGTCTGAGTTTATTCAAAATAACTGAAAATTGCGGAATTTACAATAAATTAAGATTGAGAATGAATAGTTTTATAGCTGTGTGCAATTTATTATTGATAGTCATCATCATCATCATCATCATCATCATCATAATCATCATTATCGCCTTTCAATCCATTGGGAGCATAGGCCACTAATAAAGACTTTCCGATCGTCACTTTTCATGGATGCATTCTCTGCTTCTTTCCACGGTTATCCATTGTCTCTGGACACTTCTCCAAGTAGTTCTACTTTTTTGCTGAGAATTTCACATCACTACCTGTCTTGTTACGCTGATGTCGCTTTTCCACTATGCATGTTTCAAAACCAGTCTCTAATCATTTCAGTGGCTCCAACCAGAGAGGCAAATTTGATTTTCTGGTAACAGCCATCAATGTCACGCATATAACATAAGCCGCTTAGCGCTTGGTAACCGCTATTTTCAGGATTATGGGACGCTGGAACCACACGGGTTAAACTCGCTATTCAGGTACACTTAACATTATCTTCTTCAACAAATATAATAACTCTCCACTGAGCTCCACTCCCTTCTCATTTGTTACACATAATTCAGAACCTTCTCACATCATCAAATTACAACCCCTCTACCCTAACTATAATCATCTATGTCACCTTCTCCTGGCTAGGTTAACATTTTACCACTCTCTCTCCCCTCCACTGTTTCCCCACCTACCACCCCCAGTTACGACCCACCGACCACACATCACCCCCAGTTACGACCCACCGACCACACATCATCCCCAGTTACGACCCACCGACCACACATCACCCCCAGTTACGACCCACTGACCACACATCACCCCCAGTTACGACCCACCGACCACACATCACCCCCAGTTACGACCCACTGACCACACATCACCCCCAGTTACGACCCACCGACCACACATCACAGGTCTCCATTTAAACAGTCTCTGCACCCTACCATGCTCATTTCTGACACACAGCCACATCTTACAGTTACAGTTAAGTGCTCTATTTATTTTTTTTAAATAGCATTCATGTGAATCTATATTTTATCTCCTCACTCTATTTCCTCGTCCTGTCATAATTTTGTAATCGCTAAGTAATAAAGCTGATCCTACTTTTTTCCTAGTTTATACATTCCTCAGTGTATGGCCATTCCACTTCCATTTCCTAGATATGATTTGTAAGTTATTATTGATAGTGATGATAGAATATTTAGCTACAAGGTCAGAAATTCGAATGATTTCTGCAGTGTCTTTCATCGGTGTCAACTTATTATTTACTTGAGCTTTTGTTTCTAACAGCGTCTGCTCTGAAATATCCACACGTTGCTTATTCTCTTAGTAATATTAACATCCAAATGATATGTATTTGGAATCTTTTATGATTTCAGTATCTTCAGCTATGTTGACAAGGGCGATGGGATGACAAAACTCATGTCACAGTTTCTTCAAGAACGGATCCCAGGTATCTAGTTGCTGGAGGTGCAGATAAGAGAGGATGTCTAATAATTCTTGACCCCTAGGAAATTTTAAACATTATTCTTCCCTGTGGACAGTGGCCTGTCTGTGCCAGTATACTAACAAGTATGTTGCACAAAATGGGCCATGTAAGTCAGCAGTCTGTAGCAAATGATATAACATCACACCAGAGAAGTTTTATCTTTTTTGTGACTTCCTGGAGGAATTTCAAACATTCACAATATTGACTGTTGTGGTCACTTAGTAGTCTAAGACAAACTATATAGTCATCTAGGTAGCCTAAGACAAGCTGTATAGTCATCTTGGTAGTCTGAGACCAGCTGTAATGTGATCTTGACAGTGTGAGATAAGCTGTATGGTGATCTTGACAGTGTGAGATAAGTTGTATGGTGATCTTGGCAGTTTGAGATAAGCTGTATGGTGATTTTGAGAATGTGAATGATATTGGAAGGATACATAATGGGAAAAAGAAAAAGAGGAAGACCGAAACGAAGATGGCTGCAAGACATCGTTGATGATCTGGAAATGGATGCAGCAGCAGCAGGCCATCTTGCTCACAACCGAGAGGCCTACAGGAGTGCTGTTTGGGAGGCAAAGTTCCGCAAGGGACATGCAAAGGAATGAATGAATGAATGAATGAATGAATGATGATCTTGAAAGTCTGAGATCTTCTTCTTATTCTTCGTCGTCGTCGTCGTCATCTTCTTCCTATTCTTCTTCTTCTTCGTTATCATTGTTTGTCTATATCTGTTGTCCTGTCTCTTGGATGAATTTCACTGTTTTTTTAAAAATCCATGTATGGAACCATAGAGCTTATCTTCTTTGGTGGTTTCACTGGGTCAGTAGTTACTTCTCAGTGTCTCGTACTTGGTGCAGTTTTGGAGGATATGTTCCACAGTTTGGGCACATGTACATAGAATAGTAGTACCAACCTTAAACTGTATGCATATGACTTCGAAGTCGGCTGTGTCCTGTTCAGTGTTAGAAAATGGTGATTTGTTTCTTTCTCTTTAGCATGTGATAATCATCATGTGGCAGTGTTTGTGGCTTCCTGTAGGTTTTTATCATGCTTTTCTTCTGATTATAGGTGATTGGTATGTCTGGTTGCTCCATTTCAGTGCCCTCTTTGGCCAGACGGTCAGCTTTCTCATTGCCTGGTATCCCACAGTGGGAGGGAATCCACTGCAAAGTGACTTAGTGTTGTAAGCCAATTTTTGACAAGGCATCCTTAAGAATTGGTAATTTTTTACACTGAAGAGCTTCCAGTGCTGATCTTGCATCTGTGAGAATTACTACTGGGCATGTATGAATTCTGGAGTCTGATAGTTTTTCTGCTGCAGCAATAATTGCCCTAACTTCTGTATCAAAGTTGTTGCAGTATTTACCAGTGGGTATGGAAATCTTGTCAGTGGTGTTTTTTTGATATTCAATATGTGCTCCTGCCCCTCCATTCTTTATGGCATTATGTGCAGATCCATCTGTATACACATGTATTCATGTGTCACATGGATATGTGTCATCTAGCACACTAAGTTTGGTTGTTGATCTTACAAGACTGCTCTGCATCTCACCATTCTGCACACCTTTCACTTCAGTCTGAATTGTTATTTGTGTAATATCTGCTTCCTTCCATGGTGTATGCTCTGGTACAGATGATAATGGAGCGACTACAGTTGGAAGGTCATGTATCAGCTTACTCATACGCTTGGCCTGATGAATGAAGCTGGTTCTTTTAAGCTGTATTAGTGCCAAGTTATTGAATCTCTCCTTCAGGCGATGGATTACAAAGCTTAGGAATTTCTATCCCAAGGTCATGACCTTTGTGGCTCTAAGTTTTTTTAGCGCTTGAACACCAACTATTTTCTGCATTTCTACTACTGGTGTGGACCTCATGGCACCTGTGATAATCCGTAGTGACTGATGTTGTACATTGTCTAGATTATGCAGCGTAGTGTTTGATGCTGTGCACCAAGCTGTTGAGCCATATTCCTAATGTGGTAGAATACTTTGCTGATATACATTCTTGAGGATTCTTTCACTATCTCCCCATGTGGTTCCACTCAGTTTTCTTAATATGGCTAGTTTTCTTCTGGCTTTTACTTCTGCACTGTTGATGTGTTGCTTGCAGGTCAGCTGTGAGTCAAGAGTCACTCCTAAGTAAGTGGGTTTGTTATTCATCCTTAATTATATTTCATTTACAAAGATCTTACCTGCTTTCTGTTTAGATGAGAGAGTGAACAGAGTGGTACTTGATTTCTCTGTGATGATACTTACACCATTTGTTTGTCCATGATGTCAAGATGTCTGCTGCTCTTTGGCGTCTCTATGTAGAAACTGTACACCACATGACTAGATCATCTGCATACAGTGTTGCTTTGATTCCATAGGGAAGTTCGTTGACTAGGTCATTAATGAATACCAGGAATAGTGTAGGTGAAAGGACTCCTCCTTGTGGTACACCGTGTGGAAGCAGAGATGAGAAGAAACAATCAGATAATACCAAAACAAGCGATCAAGTAGAGCACAACAGGAAGAAGAAAAATAAGTCGACCACGTGAAACTCTAAAAGAGGATATTGTTAAGAGAAACCAGTTTAGTGGGCATAACATCTCTTGACAAAGTTGAAAAACTCGCTGAAAATAGGTAAACTTGGCATACAAATATGCAAGCCATATGTGACGTTTAACGACACGGGAAGAATGTAAGATTGTAAGAATACTGACTGTTTGTGGTCTAGAAAATCGTTATATAATTGTCACTGGCCCAGAGCATTCAGGGTATGTGACAGATTCAAGTCAGTGATGAAAGTTTTGACAGTTTCAAATACTGTAACTGAGATGAAAGAAGATAAATTATGTAAAGTGAGAATGTTGATGGATTATCTGAAAGCAAAGTATTAGAAACTATTTCAACCTAGTCTTGATTAATGAGAGAATGGTATGGAACAAGGTCATGTATTCGTTACATCAGTATATAGGAGACTAGCCAACAAAGTGAGGAAAGAGTTTGTGGCTGTTGGCAGATGTTGTAACAGGCTACGTATATGACTTTGATGTTGGTAAACAAGAAGATAAGGAAGCTTTTGGCTTGGCATTTGGGCTGGTTATTAGATTAATGAAATCTTTATTAAGATAGGAATACAGGGTGTTCTGTGAGAATTTTTATACTGTGGTCCAGTTACAGAAGGATCTGTGGGAGTTAGGCACTTGGGCTTGTGGTAGAGTTATTGAAGGATCTGTGGGAGTTAGGTACTGGGGTTTGTGGTAGAGTAATGAAGGATCAGTGGGAGTTAGGTATTGGGGCTTGTGGTAGAGTTATTGAAGGATCTGTGGGAGTTAGGTATTGGGGCTTGTGGTAGAGTTATTGCAGGATATGTGGGAGTTAGTCACTAGGACCTGTGGTAGAGTTAATGCAGGATATGTGGGAGTTAGACACTGGGGCTTGTGGTAGAGTTATTGAAGGATATGTGGGAGTTAGGCACTGATGCTTGTGGTAGAGTTATTGAAGGATATGTGAGAGTTAGGCACTGTGCCTTATGGTAGAGTTATTGCAGGATATATGGGAGTTAGGCACTGGGCCTTGTGGTAGAGTTAATGCTTGATATGTGGGAGTTAAGCACTCTGCCTTGTGGTAGAGTTATTGAAGGATATGTGGGAGTCAGGCACTGGGGCTTGTGGTAGAGGTATTGAAGGATCTGTGGGAGTCAGGCACTGGGCCTTGTGGTAGAGTTAATGCTTGATATGTGGGAGTCAGGCACTGGGGCTTGTGGTAGAGGTATTGAAGGATCTGTGGGAGTCAGTCACTGGCCTTGTGGTAGAGGTATTGAAGGATCTGTGGGAGTCAGGCACTGGGGCTTGTGGTAGAGTTATTGAAGGATCTGTGGGAGTCAGGCACTGGGGCTTGTGGTAGAGGTATTGAAGGATCTGTGGGAGTTGGCACTCGGCCTTGTGGCAGAGTTATTGAAGGATCTGTGGGAGTTAGGCACTGGGGCTTGTGGTAGAGTTATTGAAGGATCTGTGGGAGTTAGGCACTGGGGCTTGTGGTAGAATTATTGAAGGATATGTGAGAGTTAGGCACTGTGCCTTATGGTAGAGTTATTGCAGGATATATGGGAGTTAGGCATTGGGCCTTTGTGGTAGAGTTATTGCAGGATATATGGGAGTTAGGCACTGGGGCTTGTGGTAGAGGTATTGAAGGATCTGTGGGAGTTGGCACTGGGCCTTGTGGCAGAGTTATTGAAGGATCTATGGGAGTTAGGCACTGGGGCTTGTAGTAGAGTTATTGAAGGATCTGTGGGAGTTAGGCACTGGGGCTTGTGGTAGAGTTATTGAAGGATCTGTGGGAGTTAGGTACTGGGGATTGTGGTAGAGTTATTGAAGGATATGTTGGAGTTAGGCACTGGGGCTTGTGGTAGAATTATTGAAGGATATGTGGGAGTTAGGTACTGGGCCTTGTGGTAGAGTTATTGAAGGATATGTGGGAGTTAGGTACTGGGGCTTATGGTAGAGTTATTGAAGGATATGTAGGAGTTAGGCACTGGGGCTTGTGGTAGATTTTTGAGAAAGATGAAAGGGTTTTCCTCCAGCATCAGGAGATATTAACACACATGAAAAGAAATCTGTCAGATGGGACGTGAGGTAGGTTAGGACATTAGGTGAGTTAAGGATAATGAGGTCCTGAGAGTTCAGAGGAGGGATAATAAGATTGTTACAATGATGTCAGCAATTAACAGAGGACAGGTAATAAAACTGTAACACTGATGTCAGCAATTAATAAAGTAGAGACAAGAGGACTATAACACTGTTGTCAGCAATTAACTGAGGACAGATAATAAGATGGTTCTATTAATGTCAGCAATTAACAGATGAGAGATAATAGGACTATAATATTAATATCAACATTTAACAGATGAGAGATAATAAGACTGTAACATTTATTTTTGCAGATAACAGATGAGAGATAATAGGACTATAATATTAATATCAACATTTAACAGAGGAGAGATAATAAGACTGTAACACTGATGTCAGCAATAACAGAGGAGAAATAGTAAGATGATAACACTGATGTCAGCAATTAACAGATGAGAGATAATAAGATGGTAACACTGATGTCAACAATAACAGTGAGAGATAATAAGGTGATAACACTGATCTCAGAAATTAAAAGAAGAGAGATAATAAGATGATAACAATGATGTCAGCAATTAACAGAGGAGAGATAATAAGATGGTAACACTGATGTCAACAATAACAGTGAGAGATAATAAGGTGGTAGCACTGATGTCAGATTTTAACAGTGGAGAGATAATAAAACTGTAACATTGATATCAGCAATTAACAGAGGAGAGATAATATGATGATAATACTGATCTCAGAAGTTAAAAGAAGAGAGATAGTAAGATGGTACCAATAATGTCAACAATTAACAGAGCACAGATAATAAGATGGTAACACTGATGTAAGCAATTAACGGAGAAGAGATAATAAGATGCCCACTACCACAAGCCCCAGTACCTAACTCCCACAGATCCTTCAATAACTCTACCACAAGCCCCAGTGCCTAACTCCCACAGATCCTTCAATAACTCTGCCACAAAGCGCAGTGCCAACTCCCACAGATCCATCAATAACTCTACTACAAGCCCCAGTGCCTAACTCTCACACATCCTTCTATAACTCTACCACACGCTCAAGTGCCCAACTCCCACATATCCTTCAATAACTCTACCACAAGCCCCAGTGCCTAACTCCAACATATCCTTCAATAACTCTAATACAAGCCCCAGGGCCAGACTCTCACATATCCTTCAATAACTCTACCACAAGGCCCAGTGCTTAACTCCCACATATCAAGCATTAACTCTACCACAAGGCCCAGTGCCTAACTCCCTTATATCCTGCAATAACTCTACCATAAGCACAGTGCCTAACTCTCACATATCCTTCAATAATTCTATCACAAGCCCCAGTGCCTAACTCCCACAGATCCTTCAATAACTCTACCACAAGCCCCAGTACCTAACTCCCACAGATCCTTCAATAACTCTGCCACAAGGCCGAGTGCCAACTCCCACAGATCCTTCAATACCTCTACCACAAGCCCCAGTGCCTGACTCCCACATATCCTTCAATAACTCTACCACAAGGCCCAGTGCTTAACTCCCACATATCAAGCATTAACTCTACCACAAGGCCCAGTGCCTAACTCCCATATATCCTGCAATAACTCTACCATAAGGCACAGTGCCTAACTCTCATATACCCTTCAATAATTCTACCACAAGCATCAGTGCCTAACTCCCACATATCCTTCAATTACTCTACCACAAGCCCCAGTGCCTAACTCCCACAGATCCTTCAATAACTCTGAAACAAGGCCCAGTGCCAACTCCCACAGATCCTTCAATAACTCTACCACAAAGCCCAGTGCTTAACTCCCACATATCAAGCATTAACTCTACCACAAGGCCCAGTGCCTAACTCCCATATATCCTGCAATAACTCTACCATAAGGCACAGTGCCTAACTCTCACATATCCTTCAATAACTCTACCACAAGCCCCAGTGTCTAACTCCCACATATCCTGCATTAACTCTACCACAGGTCCTAGTGACTAACTCCCACATATCCTGCAATAACTCTACCACAAGCCCCAATACCTAACTCCCACAGATCCTTCAATAACTCTACCACAAGCCCAAGTGCCTAACTCCCACAGATCCTTCTGTAACTGGACCACAGTATAAAAATTCTCACAGAACACCCTGTATTCCTATCTTAATAAAGATTTCATTAATCTAATAACCAGCCCAAATGCCAAGCCAAAAGCTTCCTTATCTTCTTGTTTACCAACATCAAAGTCATATACGTAGCCTGTTACAACATCTGCCAACAGCCACAAACTCTTTCCTCACTTTGTTGGCTAGTCTCCTATATACTGATGTAACGAATACATGACCTTGTTCCATACCATTCTCTCATTAATCAAGACTAGGTTGAAATAGTTTCTAATACTTTGCTTTCAGATAATCCATCAACATTCTCACTTTACATAATTTATCTTCTTTCATCTCAGTTACAGTATTTGAAACTGTCAAAACTTTCATCACTGACTTGAATCTGTCACATACCCTGAATGCTCTGGGCCAGTGACAATTATATAACGATTTTCTAGACCACAAACAGTCAGTATTCTTACAATCTTACATTCTTCCCGTGTCGTTAAACGTCACATATGGCTTGCATATTTGTATGCCAAGTTTACCTATTTTCAGCGAGTTTTTCAACTTTGTCAAGAGATGTTATGCCCACTAAACTGGTTTCTCTTAACAATATCCTCTTTTAGAGTTTCACGTGGTCGACTTATTTTTCTTCTTCCTGTTGTGCTCTACTTGATCGCTTGTTTTGGTATTATCTGATTGTTTCTTCTCATCTCTGCTTCCACACGGTGTACCACAAGGAGGAGTCCTTTCACCTACACTATTCCTGGTATTCATTAATGACCTAGTCAACGAACTTCCCTATGGAATCAAAGCAACACTGTATGCAGATGATCTAGTCATGTGGTGTACAGTTTCTACATAGAGACGCCAAAGAGCAGCAGACATTTTGACATCATGGACAAACAAATGGTGTAAGTATCATCACAGAGAAATCAAGTACCACTCTGTTCACTCTCTCATCTAAACAGAAAGCAGGTAAGATCTTTGTAAATGAAATATAATTAAGGATGAATAACAAACCCACTTACTTAGGAGTGACTCTTGACTCACAACTGACCTGCAAGCAACACATCAACAGTGCAGAAGTAAAAGCCAGAAGAAAACTAGCCATATTAAGAAAACTGAGTGGAACAACATGGGGAGATAGTGAAAGAATCCTCAAGAATGTATATCAGCAAAGTATTCTACCACATTAGGAATATGGCTCAACAGCTTGGTGCACAGCATCAAACACTACGCTGCATAATCTAGACAAGGTACAACATCAGTCACTACGGATTATCACAGGTGCCATGAGGTCCACACCAGTAGTAGAAATGCAGAAAATAGTTGGTGTTCAAGCGCTAAAAAAACTTAGAGCCACAAAGGTCATGACCTTGGGATAGAAATTCCTAAGCTTTGTAATCCATCGCCTGAAGGAGAGATTCAATAACTTGGCACTAATACAGCTTAAAAGAACCAGCTTCATTCATCAGGCCAAGCGTATGAGTAAGCTGATACATGACCTTCCAACTGTAGTCGCTCCATTATCATCTGTACCAGAGCATACACCATGGAAGGAAGCAGATATTACACAAATAACAATTCAGACTGAAGTGAAAGGTGTGCAGAATGGTGAGATGCAGAGCAGTCTTGTAAGATCAACAACCAAACTTAGTGTGCTAGATGACACATATCCATGTGACACATGAATACATGTGTATACAGATGGATCTGCACATAATGCCATAAAGAATGGAGGGGCAGGAGCACATATTGAATATCAAAAAAACACCACTGACAAGATTTCCATACCCACTGGTAAATACTGCAACAACTTTGATACAGAAGTTAGGGCAATTATTGCTGCAGCAGAAAAACTATCAGACTCCAGAATTCATACATGCCCAGTAGTAATTCTCACAGATGCAAGATCAGCACTGGAAGCTCTTCAGTGTAAAAAATTACCAATTCTTAAGGATGCCTTGTCAAAAATTGGCTTACAACACTAAGTCACTTTGCAGTGGATTCCCTCCCACTGTGGGATACCAGGCAATGAGAAAGCTGACCGTCTGGCCAAAGAGGGCACTGAAATGGAGCAACCAGACATACCAATCACCTATAATCAGAAGAAAAGCATGATAAAAACCTACAGGAAGCCACAAACACTGCCACATGATGATTATCACATGCTAAAGAGAAAGAAACAAATCACCATTTTCTAACACTGAACAGGACACAGCCGACTTCGAAGTCATATGCATACAGTTTAAGGTTGGTACTACTATTCTATGTACATGTGCCCAAACTGTGGAACATATCCTCCAAAACTGCACCAAGTACGAGACACTGAGAAGTAACTACTGACCCAGTGAAACCACCAAAGAAGATAAGCTCTATGGTTCCATACATGGATTTTTAAAAAAACAGTGAAATTCATCCAAGAGACAGGACAACAGATATAGACAGACAATGATAACGAAGAAGAAGAAGAATAGGAAGAAGATGACGACGACGACGACAAAGAATAAGAAGAAGATCTCAGACTTTCAAGATCATCATTCATTCATTCATTCATTCATTCATTCCTTTGCATGTCCCTTGCGGAACTTTGCCTCCCAAACAGCACTCCTGTAGGCCTCTCGGTTGTGAGCAAGATGGCCTGCTGCTGCTGCATCCATTTCCAGATCATCAACGATGTCTTGCAGCCATCTTCGTTTCGGTCTTCCTCTTTTTCTTTTTCCCATTATGTATCCTTCCAATATCATTCACATTCTCAAAATCACCATACAGCTTATCTCAAACTGCCAAGATCACCATACAGCTTATCTCACACTGTCAATATCACCATACAGCTTATCTCACACTGTCAATATCACCATACAGCTTATCTAAAACTGTCAATATCACCATACAGCTTATCTCACATTCTCAAAATCACCATACAGCTTATCTCAAACTGTCAAGATCACCATACAGCTTATCTCACACTGTCAAGATCACATTACAGCTGGTCTCAGACTACCAAGATGACTATACAGCTTCTCTTAGACTACCTAGATGACTATATAGTTTGTCTTAGACTACTAAGTGACCACAACAGTCAATATTGTGAATGTTTGAAATTCCTCCAGGAAGTCACAAAAAAGATAAAACTTCTCTGGTGTGATGTTATATCATTTGCTACAGACTGCTGGCTTGCATGGCCCATTTTGTGCAACATACTTGTTAGTATACTGGCACAGACAGGCCACTGTCCACAGGGAAGAATAATGTTTAAAATTTCCTAGGGGTCAAGAATTATTGGACATCCTCTCTTGTCTGCACCTCCAGCAACTGGATACCTGGGACCCGTTCTTGAAGAATCTCTGGCATGTGTTTTGTCATCTTATAATCCTTGTCAACATAGCTGAAGAATCTGTTGCATGTGTTTTGTCATCTCATCATCCTTGTCAACATAGCTGAAGAATCTGTTGCATGTGTTTTGTCATCTCATCATCCTTGTCAACATAGCTGAAGAAACTTTGGCATGGGTTTTGTCATCTCATCATCCTTGTCAACATAGCTGAAGAAATTGTGGTATGGATTTTGTCATCCCATCATCCTTGTCAACATAGGTGATGAACTGTGGCATGGGTTTTGTCATCCCATCATCCTTGTCAACATAGGTGATGTAACTGTGGCATGGGTTTTGTCATCCCATCATCCTTGTCAACATAGCTGAAGAAACTTTGGCATGGGTTTTGTCATCCTATCATCCTTGTCAACATAGCTGAAGATACTGAAATCATAAAAGATTCCAAATACTTATCATTTGGATGTTAATATTACTAAGAGAATAAGCAACGTGTGGATATTTCAGAGCAGACGCTGTTAGAAACAAAAGCTCAAGTAAATAATAAGTTGACACCGATGAAAGACACTGCAGAAATCATTCGAATTTCTGACCTTGTAGCTAAATATTCTACCATCACTATCAATAATAACTTACAAATCATATCTAGGAAATGGAAGTGGAATGGCCATACACTGAGGAATGTATAAACTAGGAAAAAAGTAGGATCAGCTTTATTACTTAGCGATTACAAAATTATGACAGGACGAGGAAATAGAGTGAGGAGATAAAATATAGATTCACATGAATGCTATTTAAAAAAATAAATAGAGCACTGAACTGTAACTGTAAGATGTGGCCTGTCCGACGCTGTGTGTCAGAAATGAGCATGGTAGTGCGCAGAGACCGTTTAAATGGAGACCTGTGATGTGTGGTCAGTGGGTCGTAACTGGAGGTGATGTGTGGTCAGTGGGTCGTAACTGGGGGTGATGTGTGGTCGGTGGGTCGTAACTGGGGGTGATGTGTGGTCGGTGGGTCGTAACTGGGGGTGATGTGTGGTCGGTGGGTCGTAACTGGGGGTGATGTGTGGTCGGTGGGTCGTAACTGGGGGTGATGTGTGGTCGGTGGGTCGTAACTGGGGGTGATGTGTGGTCGGTGGGTCGTAACTGGTCGTGATGTGTGGTCGGTGAGTCGTAACTGGGGGTGGTAGGTGGCGAAACAGTGGAGGGGAGAGAGAGTGGTAAAATGTTAACCTAGCCAGGAGAAGATGACATAGATGATTATAGTTAGGGTAGAGGGGTTGTAATTTGATGATGTGAGAAGGTTCTGAATTATGTGTAACAAATGAGAAGGGAGTGGAGCTCAGTGGAGAGTGATTATATTTGTTGAAGAAGATAATGTTAAGTGCACCTGAATAGCGAGTTTAACCCGTGTGGTTCCAGCGTCCCATAATCCTGTAAATAGCGGTTACCAAGCGCTAGGCGGCTTATGTTATATGCGTGACATTGATGGCTGTTACCAGAAAATCAAATTTGCCTCTCTGGTTGGAGCCATTGAAATGATTAGAGACTGGTTTTGAAACATGCATAGTGGAAAAGCGACAAAAGCGTAACAAGACAGGTAGTGATGTGAAATCCTCAGCAAAAAAAGTAGAACTACTTAGAGAAGTGTCCAGAGACAATGGATAACCGTGGAAAGTAGCAGAGAATGCATCCATGAAAAGGGACGATCGGAAAGTCTTTAATAGTGGCCTATGATCCCAATGGATTGAAAGGCGATAATGATGATGATGATGATGATGATTATGATGATGATGATGATGATGATGATGATGATGATGACTATCAATAATAAATTGCACACAGCTATAAAACTATTCATTCTCAATATTAGTTTATTGTAAATCCCGCAATTTTCAGTTATTTTGAATAAACTCAGACTTTCTCCCTGGGACAGAAGTAAACTTACCTGGGTCCATGTGTGGAATTTATTGATCTGATATTATCTACATCAGAGGCACAGCTGTCACCTGACGAGTCATCACGTAACCAAATCTCTTCACCGCTTGAGAAGAGATCAATGTCAGGATTATAATCAGAAACATACTCCACAGTACCGAAGTCTTTGTACCTTTTGAGCCTGCTCCAGTAAATGTTTTCTTTGTTTCTTCCAAAGTGGGCCTCACTGTTTCCTAGGGGATGTCATGATATGAATGTGAGGGGTGGGGGTAGAGGTGGCGTTGAAAGAGGACCACTTGGGGGGCGGGGGGGGGGGGTGAAATGTAGGACTTGGTGTGGTAAAAGGGAAAAAAATAAACAGCACAAGGGGTCATTAAACACAGATAACTGAGCACAAATCTATGAATTAATCTGTAAGCGGCATTTTGTTATACTGTAAACTCTTTTGATGATTATCCTCGGTTCTTATGCTGTAATAGCCCCTCTCTCTCTACCTGTGTCAGACTTTCCATACTGGGACGGCAATCATTATTTAAGAAGTTAATGATCCTTGTATACCACACATAGAAACACATCCGAATATATATCAATGAAAACACAGAACTACAAGTTTCAAAACAATTTCCATCTCACGATGTTTAATAAAAGAGAATGACAGGACGGGACAACAACACAGAGTACATGGCACAACGTAACTGCCAGTGATCAATACCAATAATAGCATGGTTCACTAATATCAAGTGTCTAACTGTCTCAGTCATGAGTTCCACTTCTACTAGTTCCCTATATACATCAGCTGTTGCTTGGGTTCCTACCTTTCTTCTAGTCCCACCTTTTCTCTCTCTGTCCTCTATCTTTCTTCTAGTCCCACCTTTTCTCTCTCTGTCCTCTATCTTTCTTCTAGTCCCACCTTTTCTCTCTCTGTCCTCTACCTTTCTTCTAGTCCCACCTTTTCTCTCTCTGTCCTCTACCTTTCTTCTAGTTCCACCTTTTCTCTCTCTGTCCTCTACCTTTCTTCTAGTCCCACCTTTTATCTCTCTGTCCTCTATCTTTCTTCTAGTCCCACCTTTTATCTCTCTGTCCTATCTTTCTTCTAGTCCCACCTTTTATCTCTTTGTCCTCTACCTTTCTTCTAGTCCCACCTTTTATCTCTCTGTCCTCTATCTTTCTTCTAGTCCCACCTTTTATCTCTCTGTCCTCTATCTTTCTTCTAGTCCCACCTTTTATCTCTTTGTCCTCTACCTTTCTTCTAGTCCCACCTTTTATCTCTCTGTCCTCTATCTTTCTTCTAGTCCCACCTTTTATCTCTCTGTCCTCTATCTTTCTTCTAGTCCCACCTTTTATCTCTCTGTCCTCTATCTTTCTTCTAGTCCCACCTTTTCTCTCTCTGTCCTCTATCTTTCTTCTACTCCCACCTCTTCTCCCTCTCTGTCCTCTACCTTTCTTCTAGTCCCACCTTTTCTCTCTCTGTCCTCTATCTTTCTTCTAGTCCCACCTTTTCTCTCTCTGTCCTCTATCTTTCTTCTACTCCCACCTCTTCTCCCTCTTTGTCCTCTACCTTTCTTCTAGTCCCACCTTTTATCTCTCTGTCCTCTATCTTTCTTCTAGTCCCACCTTTTATCTCTCTGTCCTCTATCTTTCTTCTAGTCCCACCTTTTATCTCTCTGTCCTCTATCTTTCTTCTAGTCCCACCTTTTATCTCTCTGTCCTCTATCTTTCTTCTACTCCCACCTCTTCTCCCTCTCTGTCCTCTACCTTTCTTCTAGTCCCACCTTTTCTCTCTCTGTCCTCTATCTTTCTTCTAGTCCACCTTTTCTCTCTGTCCTCTACCTTTTTCTAGTCCCACTTTTCTCTCTCTGTCCTCTACCTTTCTTCTAGTCCCACCTTTTATCTCTCTGTCCTCTATCTTTCTTCTAGTCCCACCTTTTATCTCTCTGTCCTATCTTTCTTCTAGTCCCACCTTTTATCTCTTTGTCCTCTACCTTTCTTCTAGTCCCACCTTTTATCTCTCTGTCCTCTATCTTTCTTCTAGTCCCACCTTTTATCTCTCTGTCCTCTATCTTTCTTCTAGTCCCACCTTTTATCTCTTTGTCCTCTACCTTTCTTCTAGTCCACCTTTTATCTCTCTGTCCTCTATCTTTCTTCTAGTCCCACCTTTTATCTCTCTGTCCTCTATCTTTCTTCTAGTCCCACCTTTTCTCTCTCTGTCTCTATCTTTCTTCTAGTCCCACCTTTTCTCTCTCTGTCCTCTATCTTTCTTCTACTCCCACCTCTTCTCCCTCTCTGTCCTCTACCTTTCTTCTAGTCCCACCTTTTCTCTCTCTGTCCTCTATCTTTCTTCTAGTCCCACCTTTTCTCTCTCTGTCCTCTATCTTTCTTCTACTCCCACCTCTTCTCCCTCTCTGTCCTCTACCTTTCTTCTAGTCCCACCTTTTCTCTCTCTGTCCTCTATCTTTCTTCTAGTCCCACCTTTTATCTCTCTGTCCTCTATCTTTCTTCTAGTCTCACCTTTTATCTCTCTGTCCTCTACCTTTCTTCTAGTCCCACCTTTTATTTCTCTGTCCTCTATCTTTCTTCTAGTCCCACCTTTTATCTCTCTGTCCTCTATCTTTCTTCTAGTCCCACCTTTTATCGCTCTGTCCTCTATCTTTCTTCTAGTCCCACCTTTTATCGCTCTGTCCTCTATCTTTCTTCTAGTCCCACCTTTTATCTCTCTGTCCTCTATCTTTCTTCTAGTCCCACCTTTTATCTCTCTGTCCTCTACCTTTCTTCTAGTCCCACCTTTTATCTCTCTGTCCTCTATCATTCTTCTAGTCCCACCTCTTCTCCCTCTCTGTCCTCTATCTTTCTTCTAGTCCCACCTCTTCTCCCTCTCTGTCCTCTATCTTTCTTCTAGTCCCACCTCTTCTCCCTCTCTGTCCTCTATCTTTCTTCTAGTCCACCTCTTCTCCCTCTCTGTCCTCTATCTCTTCTAGTCCCACCTCTTCTCTCCCTCTCTGTCCTCTATCTTTCTTCTAGTTCCACCTCTTCTCCCTCTCTGTCCTCTATCTTTCTCTAGTCCCACCTCTTCTCCCTCTCTGTCCTCTATCTTCTTCTAGTCCCACCTCTTCTCCCTCTCTGTCCTCTATCTTTCTTCTAGTTCCACTCTTCTCCCTCTCGTCCTCTATCTTTCTTCTAGTTCCACCTTTTCTCTCTCTGTCCTCTATCTTTCTTCTAGTCCCACCTCTTCTCCCTCTCTGTCCTCTATCTTTCTTCTAGTCCCACCTCTTCTCCCTCTCTGTCGTCTATCTTTCTTCTAGTCCCACCTCTTCTCCCTCTCGTCCTCTATCTTTCTTCTAGTCCCACCTCTTCTCCCTCTGTCCTCTACCTTTCTTCTAGTTCCACTCTTCTCCCTCTCTGTCCTCTACCTTTCTTCTAGTTCCACCTCTTCTCTCTCTGTCCTATCTTTCTTCTAGTCCCCCTCTTCTCCCTCTGTCCTCTACCTTCTTCTAGTCCCCCTCTTCTCCCTCTGTCCTCTATCTTCTTCTAGTCCACCTCTTCTCCCTCTGTCCTCTATCTTTCTTCTAGTCCCCCTCTTCTCCCTCTCTGTCCTCTATCTTTCTTCTAGTCCCACCTCTTCTCCCTCTCGTCCTCTATCTTTCTTCTAGTCCCACCTCTTCTCCCTCTGTCCTCTACCTTTCTTCTAGTTCCACCTCTTCTCCCTCTCTGTCCTCTATCTTTCTTCTAGTCCCACCTCTTCTCCCTCTCTGTCCTCTATCTTTCTTCTAGTCCCACCTCTTCTCCCTCTCTGTCGTCTATCTTTCTTCTAGTCCCACCTCTTCTCCCTCTCTGTCCTCTATCTTTCTTCTAGTCCCACCTTTTATCTCTCTGTCCTCTACCTTTCTTCTAGTCCCACCTTTTATCTCTCTGTCCTCTACCTTTCTTCTAGTCCCACCTTTTATCTCTCTGTCCTCTACCTTTCTTCTAGTCCCACCTTTTATCTCTCTGTCGTCTATCTTTCTTCTAGTCCCACCTCTTCTCCCTCTCTGTCCTCTACCTTTCTTCTAGTCCCACCTTTTATCTCTCTGTCCTCTATCTTATGACTTTGATCATCGATGCCCGTGCATCTGGTAACTCATTATACTTCTCCCTTTTCTACTTTTCCTCCGCACTCTCTAACATACGACTTTGGTCGTCGGTGCATTTTGCACTTTGTAGCCTCCTATCTTAATTCAATAATATTCTGTTGCCTGAGTAACCGTCTCCTTTCTTCAATCACTCATTTCCTTCTTTCTTGCATAATTTCTTGCCACGCTCAGCCTCACTATACATGCATGTAATCATCATTATAATCATCATATAATCAATGCAATCAAAAATGATACACAACCAATGAACATACGCAGTACCCTTCTAAGTGCACTAGATACCTTTAATGAGGGAATACAATTCTAACCAACAATTGCTGTCACTTTCCTATTTCTCATGTGCATAATTATAATAACCTTCATCTACACACAGAAACTTTACGAACACAACATTACATAACACAACTACACTCTACACACTTGCTACATATACACGCTAATATACTGAACGACTACATTTTAAACAATGCGCCTTTCCCTCAACCAATACTGGACAACACTAATCTCAGTTCGTTCACTCCTGTTATTTATCCACGCTTGCCCTCTCTCTCTCTCTCTCTCTACTCACGATGCGTTGGAAACCGCTCATTGGCTGGCCGTGCCAGAAAGACAGTTTTCATATCTCTCTCCTCCCCCCTCCCCCCTCACTCTCCCCATCCTCAAAGAAGAAAATGTTTAGTCGACTTGTCAACAAAAAATGTTCAAGTAAAACATACTTCAATATATCAAACCGAAAAAAAAATGGTTTACGTTTGTAATTTACAGGAATACAACAATAAAATGTAATGTGCAAAAAAATGATCTATCCATCATGAGTGGAGCAATACAAAAATATATGTTCCCAGTAAACAGTTTTATATATTTGTTCAGGCTGGCTTGACCATACAAATGAAAAATAAAACATGCTCTATTATTTTCCTGAAGGTTTCTTATTTCTCTGCACTCTGGTTAATCTCTGCACTCTCGTTAATGTATGGTCCATCCTAAATGTTCCTGCTATGGAAGAAATAAAAAATATAGAACCAAATATTTTTGATTGCCAGTCTCTCTCACATCAAAAGTCATAGTTTCGTTACACCTGTTGCCATATCCATGTGGCCGTGTCGTTTCACCAAAACTAACTGGTATTGGTGCCTTGATGTTTCGAACCAAACAGACGGCACTCGTTGTATCAATCCACCTATGCACCATCCTATTTGCAATTTCCGTTGTGATTGTAAAAACAGTTTTATTAGAGTACATGTTTACATTACTGACACTCGACCCTGCGACGTGCGTGGAGACATAACAGGTCACCATACTGACCTCCCTGTTCGTTTCCCTGACATCTGCTGACCTGTTGATGATCTTGCTTGATGGCGCATAGTATTCCATCGCACGTGATGAATGAAAGTAGGTCTTTGGCTGTGAAAAGTTCCTACTTGCAGATGGAATGTTTCAACAGTATTTTGCAATTTGATCGGTTTGCCCACATTGATAACATATGTTTTATGTTGTCTGTGTTCTGTATGAAAACGTAAAGTCTGAAATCACACCTGATTGTGTCTGTAGCACTATGTACTTTTTTTTTCTGATGACGTCCTCATTGTTTCTGTGTATTTCACACCATTTATATACTTGGTTCAACCACACATGGATGTTATCTGCACTGCCGTCAAAGCGTGAAATGTGTTCTGCCGTGCTATCTCTGGCTAACATAATGTTCATTGCTTTTAGTAATGTTAACATTTCCTGCCATGGATTTTCCAACACATTTTCTAAATTCTGACACAACTGTTTTTGTTTATTCTAATTTCACAGCCATTGTTAATTCTTAAGATAAAGAATGCTCTTCACTACACAAACTAACGTCTATCCTCCAGAACAAAAATGTTCTACTGTTGCACAGCATTGTTTATCTTATAATTCACTCACTTCTGTTTTTGTGAAAAAAAATACCACATTAATAATAGCTGATACCAGCCAGTTTTGACTAATTCAAACAAAGCCAATAACTCCTTCAGAAAGAAAACGTAACTAACCCTTCTCTAATGTGGACCTCTTGCCCTTCCTATTAAACGATGGACTGTATTTTGACTCAAGATCTCACCAGGTGCAGTTCTTTGATCTACTCTGATGAATCAGCTCATGTACATACATATGTAGAAATAAAACATAAAAACGACAATTTGTAATGAAACTAATTGACCTATATGCAGCCTGTCAGAAAGTAAGAGAACTGGTCACGTGGGCCAAATGTAAACTTTTTTTTTCAAATTATTGCTACTACATCCCTCAACTGATATGGGAGAAATATATTTACTTCAAACCTCGTACTGTCGTACAATTGTAGGTCGAACAATAATTCCCCTCCCCAAATCTCTTCACAGGTCCTTGACCTCTCTACCGGTGTTATACTTCTCTATACCTGTGTCAGACTTTCCATACTGGGACGGCAATCATTATTTAAGATGTTAATGATCCTTGTATACCACACATAGAAACACATCCGAATATATATCAATGAAAACACAGAACTACAAGTTTCAAAACAATTTCCAGCTCACGCTGTTTAATAAAAGAGAATGACAGAACAGGACAACAACACAGAGTACATGACACAACATAACTGACAATGATCAATACCAATAATAGCATGGTTCACTAATATCAAGTGTCTGTCTTAATCATGAGTTCCACTTCTACTAGTTCCCTATATACATCAGCTGTTTCTTGGGTTCCTAGCTTTCTCTAGTCCCACCTTTTATCTCTCTGTCCTCTATCTTATGACTTTGGTCATCGATGCCAGTACACCATGTAGCTCATTATATCTCTCACTTTTCTACTTTTCCTCCGCACTCTCTACCATACGACTTTGGTCGTCGGTGCATTTTGCACTTTGTAGCCTCCTATCATAATTCAATAATATTCTGTTGTCTGCGTAACCGTCTCCTTTCTTCCATCACTCTTTCCTCTTTTCTTGCATAATTCCTTGCCACGCTCAGCCTCACTATACATGCATGTAATCATCATTATAATCATCATATAATCAATGCAATCAAAAATGATGCTCACATAATCAATGAACATATGCAGTGCCCCTCTAAGTGCACTCGATACCTCTAATGAAGGAATACAATTCTAACCAACAATCGCTATCTATTTCCTATTCCTTATATGTATAATTATAATATCCTTCTTCTACACACAGAAACTTTACGGAAACAACATTACAGATTAGCCACGATAACTATGAGTCATAACACAACTACACTCTACACACTTGCTACATATACACGCTAATATACTAAACGACTACATTTTAAACAATGCGCCTTTCCCTCAACCAATACTGGACAACATTAATCTCAGTTCCTTCACTCCTGTTATTTATCCATGCTTGCCCTCCCTCTCTCTCTACTCACGATGCGTTGGAAACCGCTCATTGGCTGGCCGTGCCAGAAACACAGTTTCCGTAATCTACCCATGCGTGTATAAGAGTATATAATCTACCCATGCGTGTATAAGAGTATATAATCTACCCATGCGTGTATAAGAGTATATAATCTACCCATGCGTGTATAAGAGTATATAATCTACCCATGCGTGTATAAGAGTATATAATCTACCCATGCGTGTATAAGAGTATATAATCTACCCATGCGTGTATAAGAGTATAATCTACCCATGCGTGTATAAGACTATATAATCTATTCAGGCGTGTATAAGAGTATATAATCTACCCATGCGTGTATAAGAGTATATAATCTACCCATGCGTGTATAAGAGTATATAATCTACCCATGCGTGTATAAGAGTATATAATCTATTCAGGCATGTATAAGAGTATATAATCTACCCATGCGTGTATAAGAGTATATAATCTACCCATGCGTGTATAAGAGTATATAATCTACCCATGCGTGTATAAGAGTATATATCTACCCATGCGTGTATAAGAGTATATAATCTACCCATGCGTGTATAAGAGTATATAATCTATTCAGGCATGTATAAGAGTATATAATCTATTCAGGCATATGTAAGAGTATATAATATATACAAGCGTGTGTAATAGTGCATATTCTATTCAGGCATGTGTAAGAGTGTAACATAACTTTATTAGCTCTATTATTTCACAGTGATAAGCAGAAATATATTGAAACAGAAATATTAACAGTAGCAGCAGTTAGTCATGCAATGGTATTCACGTAGATTTATAGATTTATGGATATATTCTAGACATAAAATAATAATTATACAGAATAATAGATAATTTATCTGCTATATTTGGTGCCGAACAAACCCAGAAAGATACTTCCAGATGTGGTGTCGCACAAGACACACAAGGATACTTCTATATTTGGTGTCGTACAAGACACAGAAAAATACTTCAATATTTTGTGCCTTACAAGACACAGAAAGATACTTCTATATTTGGTGCCGAACAAGACACATATACTTCCATATTTGGTGCCTTACAAGACACAAAAGATTACTTCTATATTTGGTGCCAAACAAGACACAGAAATATACTTCTATATTTGGTGCCGAACAAGACACAGAAATATACTTCTATATTTGGTGCCGAACAAGACACAGAAAGATATTTCTATATTTGGTGCCTTACAAGACACAGATAGATATTTCTATATTTGGTGCCGAACAAGACACAGAAAGATATTTCTATATTTGGTGCCTTACAAGACACAGATAGATACTTCTATATTTGGCGTCGAACAAGACACAGAAAGATACTTCTATATTTGGTGTCGAACAAGACACAGAAAGATACTTCTGTATTACTGAGATATGTCAGTGCTGTACTACGATTTTACAAATACTCCGTTGAGATGGGTTAGCACGCGCCTGAATACCGCAGAGATCATAGGTCATCCAACGGAATGGAGCACATTATAACATGAACATGGTCTCTCGAGTAGTAGAAAAGCACGTTCTTGATTCCCACTTTGTCCAGCGGTCCGTTGTTCCTGTTACCTGTGTGCGTGTATCTGCTAGTTTATATCATGAGTGAGTTGTGATTTAGTTTTATTTGGCGGCTTCTACTAGTTTATATCATGAGTAAGTTGTGATTTAGTTTTACTTGGCAAACTGTGTTAGTTTATATCATGAGTAAGTTGTGATTTAGTTTTACTTGGCGGCTTCTGTTAGTTTATATCATGAGTAAGTTGTGATTTAGTTTTACTTGGCGACTTCTATTAGTTTATATCATGAGTAAGTTGTGATTTAGTTTTACATGATGTCTTTTTTTAGTTTATATCAAGAGTAAGCTGTTATTTTGTTTTACTTGGTGGCTCCTTTTAGTTTATATCATGAGTAAGGTGTGATTTAGTTTTACTTGGCGTCTTCTGTTAGTTTATATCATGAGTAAGATATGATTTAGTTTTACTTGGAGTCTTCTGTTGCTTCAGTCTAAGCCATCTTTTTCTGTAGATCTAGGTAGGATGTCGCAAGACAAAATGTGTTAAGACCTGACATAAGTAACTTGTTTTAGATAAATGGCCTTCCATCAGTCTGTTTGGGTAGGGAGCATAGAAGACGCCATGTTGTGCTCATGGACAAAATGACTCTGTCAGTCGCTTTGTAAAAGTAAAGCTATGAGCTGTAAACCAGCTTTACTGCCACGGTCAAACCATAAGTGCTCTGTTGTCTGGTCAGAATTTGACCACAAACAGTCAAATAATGTCGCCATCAGCACCAACTCCGTAGCTCGCGGCGTTATTCCTCCTCCCCTCAGACCGTTAATCCTGGTACCAAGTTTGTTTTTCATCTTGAGGCTGGGTGAACCCTGTGAGATTTTTGTTTTTTCTTCTTAAGACAAGATGAACCCTGGGAGATTATTATTTTTCTTCTTGAGGCTGAGCGAACCCTGGGAGATTTTTTTTTTCTTCTCGAGACAGGGTGAACCCTGGGAGATTTTTGTTTTTCTTCTTGAGGCTGAGTGAAACATGGGAGGTTTTTGTTTTTCTTATTGGGGCTGGGTGAACTCCTGGAGATTTATGCCAGTCACAGTCTGTAGACAGTCTGTGTACAGAGCTAAGATATCCATACTCTGTATGCAGAGCTAAGATATCCATACTCTGTATGCAGAGCTAAGATATCCATACTCTGTATGCAGAGCTAATTATCCATACTGTGTATGCAGAGCTAAGATATCCATACTGTGTATGCAGGGCTAAGACATTCATCAGCTGTAGCTTCACACAATGATGTTGTTGAGACAGTGGATATAACTGAACTTAGCACTAAATAATTAGACTCTTTCTTGAAGAAAGTTCCATGCTTAACAGATGTTTTAAGAAGAGTGCTGCACCAGAAATCTGTTTTTCAAAACATATGTTATGTTAAAACTGTCCAGTACCACGTCACCACTACTTAATTCTGTTGCCATAACGACCGTTGCATACCTTCAACATTTCGTTTATGGGAAGGAAATAAGACATTGTAACTGTGTAGATGGAAAAATGACAGTGTAGATGTGTAAAAGAAAGTCTGACATTGTATCTGTGTAGAAGGAAATATGACATTGTAGCTGTGTAGAAGGAAATATGATATTGTAGCTGTGTAGAAGGAAAGATAATGATTAGAGATAACGTCGAGTTGATTTGTAATTTGTTGTAGTCGATGGTTCTTTGTAGAACGACAAAGTGTCACGAGTTGAACATCAATTCTTAGAGACAGAATTTGTTAAAAGTAGAGTAAAACAAAGCAGTAGGTGAACTATAAATGTATTCCTTCATATTGTTAAGTAAGCTGTTTTACTTGGTCAAGTCTTATTTGTCAAATGTGTATCCTAGTTTTTAGTAGTCGCTTTTATGAGTTTGCCGTAATCTTTTCGTAATCTTTTCATACAATGAAGAAAAGGTGTGTACCTGTATATATATATGAGGGTGGGGGATTTTAGGGGCTTGGCTTTGGGTGAAAAGGTGGGTTCTTGTATATATATGAGAATAGGGAACTTTAGGGGCGTGGCTTTGGGAGAAAAGGTGTGTGCTTGTATATATATATATATATATATATATATATATATTCGAGAATAGGGAACTTTATGTGCGTGGCTTTGGAAGAAAAGGTGTGGCAGCTCGAAACAGTTTGCAAGGTAGTAAGCGAGTGTTGTCATGGAAACGGCACGTCGGCCAAGGACCTTGTTTTCTGTCGTGTTCTAGTTTTTCATTTACCGATCTGAGAGATGCTTTTGTTAACAAATGTTTCGTTTTTGTCTTATCCTGGATGGTAACACAATAATTGGTGTATAAGTATACAACTATACACTAAACACAGCAGTAAAGCTGTGATACTAGAATGTATAAAATTGGAAAAAAGTAGGAGCAGCTTTATTACTTAACGAAACATTCCTTCGTTAAGTAATAAAGCTGCTCCTACTTTTTTCCAATTTTATATATCCTGGATGGTGTCCATTGCTGGGTAGGATGCATGTACCTCCCTCATAACTGACTCCAGCTTGATGTGCTGGTTAACTAAACTTAGGAAGTTGTCTCTTTACGTTTTCTAGCTCTGTTACATCTAGCGTGTCGTCATCATAACCATATCTATTTTTCGTTGTCTTTTCCTTCTTCTGTTATATAAAATCCGACAATTATGTAATGAGACTGATTCTATCATGGCCAAGACAAAAGTGTCATCTCTGAAGCAAAGCATGGTATCCAAAGAAGCCACCTTCATCTATGATCTGTTAACTTTTCATCGCCAAGCAGACGACAAGCAAGCCGCTATTTTGTTGACCTTGTTAAAGATGCATTGTTACGTAATCAGCATGGAGCAAAAACCAAACATTAAATTCTGTTTAAAACTAGGAAAAAGTGCCAGTGAGACAGCTTAATTAATGCGACAAGTTTGTGGGGATAAATGTTTATCTTGTGCTCAGATATTCAGGTGTTATTTGCGAATCAAAAGAGGTGAGGTAACGATTGTAAATGTAACTAGACATAGAAGCCCAATTTATGTTAGTAATGGGTAACTCACTGCACAAATCAGAGTACGGATACAAGAAGATCGTTGCTTGACCATGAGGATGATGGCAGGTTAATCTGATGTTAACCGAGAGACCATTCGTAAAATTTTAGTGGAAGATTTGGTCAAGAAAAAAGTTCCTTGCCGGTTTGTACATTCGTTTGTCTTTTGACCAAATCATCAGCGTTTTGAGTACGCAAAAGACATCATCAAAACGTGTCGCAGAAATAAACGTTTCTTAAATGAGATTGTTGCAGAGGATGAAACATGGATTTTCCGCTGTGATCCCACAACTAAACGCCTAAGTGCTCAGTGGAAGTCATCATCATCACCAAAAGACAAAAAATTTTGTCTTCAAAACTAGAAAGTGTTGACAATGTTGGTGTATTTCTACGACAGCAAAGGAGTTATTCACAAATAATTTATTCAAGAGGGGCAGGCTGTCAGTGTCAAAGTTTATTTAAATATTTGGAAACACCTGTTGAAAACGATTCTCCGAGTCCGACCCGATTATTCAACACCTGGCAGTTTTTCTTTCTTCATGATAATGCACCGGCTCACTGGGCGGTAGTTGTACAGGAATTTTTTGGCCACAAAAAAAAAAAAATTGTGTGTTCTCAGCTATCCACTTTTTTCCCAGATTTGTCCCCCTGCAATTATTTTCTATTCACAGAATTAAAGTCACCATTAAAAGGACGTTTCATTGACGATACTAATGATATCCAAAGGCCGTTATATCGAGTTTACGGACCATACCAACAGAAGAAGTGTAGAGGTCGTTCCAGTGTTTGTTAGATACTGCCACTCGCTGTATCAATGCACAAAGGTCTCTACTTTGAATAAAATACGGGTTATATCTTCAGCTGCTGTTTATTTTACTTTTATATAATTAGTCTCATTACTTAACTCTTGGACTTTGTATGTTCACGCTCTGCTTTGATTCCTTGTCACTGATTACTTCGCACGAGTTCTGTGCTATGACGTGTGTTTTCCCCGGTGTTGTCCTTCAAGACTCTCATTTCTCTTCTTCCCAGATTCAGCAACAAAGTTATTGGAGTCACTGCAGCTTTCACGTGAACCTTTTCTAAGAAAGTTGTACAATTTAGTTTCTTAAGCAGCATATCTGCTTCCACATGATCTTTCCCAGCTCCGCCTGTTTCGTCAAGTGGCTGGAACCTCCACGTGTCAAGTCACATGTACTGTAGAAGCAGGAAACTGCGTGGAGGTGGGGCAGATATGGATGGTAACCTAAATGTCAGGATATGTGTGTGGGTAGGGACGATATGTGCGTGGGCAGGGACGATATGTTAGTGTGCAGGGACGATATATATGTGGGTAGGGATGATATATGTGTGGGAAGGGACGATATGTGTGGGCAGGACGTTATGTGTGGGCAGGACGATATGTGTGTGGGCAAGGACTATATGTGTGTGGGCAGGGACGATACATTTTTGGGCAAGGACGATATGTGTGTGGGCAAGGACGATATGTGTGTAGGGAAGGACGATATGTGTGTGGGCAGGGACGATATGTGTGTGGGCAAGGACGATATGTGTGTGGGCAAGGACGATGTGCGTGTGGGCAAGGACGATATGTGTGTAGGCAAGGTCGATATGTGTGTGGGCAGTGACGATATGTGTGTGTCCATGGACGATATGTGTGTGGGCCAGGAGGATATGTGTGTGGGCAAGGACGATATGTGTGTGGACAGTGACGATATGTGTGTGGACAAGGACGATATGTATGTGGGCAAGGACGATATGTGTGTGGGCAGGGACGATATATGTGTATGTAAGATCGATATGTGTGTGGGCAGGGATGGAGTATGTGTAGGATTATGTCTGAGCGTCTTTTATATTCTGCACTTCAATGTTTGTGGTTAGATCTTTGTTCCATTTCTTTAATGTATTGGTTCCAGTGTCATATTTTAGAACTTGGAGTTAATTTAATGACTGATGAGGGACTTACCTCATCATAGTTCTTAGCTTGGTGACTGATATCAGACTTACTGCATCCAAGTTCTTTTCTTAGTGACGTATAAGAGACTTACTGCATCCTAGTTATTTGCTTGCTGATTGGTAAGATACTTACTGCATCATAGTTCTTAGCTTTGTGACTGATAAGAGATTAACTACATCCTAGTTCTTATCTTTCTGACTGATAAGAGACTTATTGTATCCTAATTCATAACTTTGTTATTTTTAAGAGACTTAAAGCATCATAGTTCTTAGCTTAGTGACTATGAAGCTTACTACATCCTAGATCTTAGCTTGCTGACTGATAAAGAGACTTACTGAGTTCTTAACAGTGACTGATTTAAAGCATCGTAGTTCGTAGCTTAATGACTGATAAGAGATTTACTAGATCCTAGATCTTAGCTTGCTGACTGATTAGAGGTTTGCTGCATCCTATTTCTTAGCTTAGTGACTAATGAGGAATATTCTGCATCCTATTTCTTAGCTTTTTGGCTGATAAGGGACATACTACATCCTATTTCCTAGCTTGCTGCCTGATAAGAGACTTACTGCACGCGTGTTCTTATTTTTGTGATTATTAAGAGACTTACTGCAAGCTAGTTCTTGCTTGTTGACTGTTAAGAGACTTACTGCAAGCTAGTTCTTGCTTGTTGACTGTTAAGAGACTTACTGCAAGCTAGTTCTTGCTTGTTGACTGTTAAGAGACTTACTGCAAGCTAGTTCTTGCTTGTTGACTGTTAAGAGACTTACTGCCTCTTAGATCTTAGCTTAGTGAGTGATAAGAGACATACTGCGCAGTAGTTCCTAGCTTGCTGACTGATAGGAGACTTACTGTACCTTAGGTCTTACACTGGCGACTTACTGCAGTATATTCCTTCACAAAGCATGTGTTAAAATTGAGATGGTCTTGGTTTTTCTCTTCAGCATGGCAATCCAAAACATTCTAGACATGAAAATTCTACCCATTCAACGAAAGAAATTCTCTATCATCAGATACTTTTATCTTTTATTGTTCATTTTATAATATGGGTTTTTTTTTGGTTTGTTTTAATTAGATCAGATAGAATTGTTATGTGAGATAAATAGATCAGTTAGCGTTGTTACGTGAAGTTACTTAGTTCAGTCAACGTTGTTATGTGAAGTTACTTAGATCAGTGAGCACTGTTATATGAAGTCACTTAGATCAGTGAGCACTGTTATATGAAGTTACTTAAATCAGTGAGCACTGTTATATGAAGTTACTTAGATCAGTGAGCACTGTTATATGAAGTTATTTAAATCAATGAGCATTGTTTTGTGAAGTTACTTAAATAAGTGAGCGTTGTTATGTGAAACTACTTAAATCAGTGAGAATTGTTATGTGAAGTCTAGGAGACGCGTGTTCTTTCATGGACGCTGAAAAAAAATGTAGCTGGCCTTTCAGACCGAAAGGGAAGTAAAATATGAAAGAATTGATTATCAATGTAACTCTGTCCATTTATTATTACCAAGACACGCGTGTGTGTTAGAGATCTTTCATTCATTTGCATGTCCCTTGCGGAACTTTGCCTCCTTAACAGCACTCCTGTAGGCCTTTCGGTTATAAGCAAGATGGTGTGCTCCTGATATGTTAGAGATAGTAACTATATATAAGAATAATATAACAACATTTGGAAGCTTTATAGGAACCATGAAACAATGGAAAGAGACGTCATCATCATCATCTTAATCATCATCATCATCAGCAGCAGCAGGTGCCGTGCCGACTGGCGTTGGCTATTATGCTTCTCCAGAGTACTCGATTCTTTATGCAGGCCATCAGCTCATTTCGTGATCTCCTCTCACACCATCCCGTCAGACTGTCCAGTATCATTTCTCTTGGTCTTCCTCTTCATCATCTTCCCTCTATTTTTCTTGCTATTATAATATTTTCAATACCCCTTCTTCTCATTGCATATCCTGCGAAAGTACAATGTCTCTCTCTCTTATTTTTTTGGACAAGACTTTTTCTATTTCCAAATCTTCTTCTCAACATTCTTCATCAGTTATTTTTGCTGTCCAGGAGATTCGGAAAGAAACAGAGACTACAATTTTAAAAAAAATACAATAAAGATGGAAGATGACAGAGTCAGACAAGAGATAAAAGAATGTACAGAATGTCAACATCAAGTAAAAAATAAAATAAGAGGAAAACTGAGGACACAGTGTGACAGTAAGGTAGGGAGATGTGAGAGATACAAGAAAAAATGACCCCTACAGTAAACCTGAACATACACCTCTATCTCATTTCGTTACTGGAAATAGTTTTACTGCTTTCGTCATTTCTTTTATCTCTCACAAAGTTCCAGGTAACGACCACACATGATTCTCAGTCTGTCTTCTCATTCATTCATGACTTACAAATCACTAACATAACAAGAAACGTTGTCTCAGTGAAACCAAGGCAGGGTTTATCGTGTGAAAAGAAACGTGTTTATTTTATACAGAAGTTAAACTTTGACAAATTACTCCATGATGAACATCAGTTAACTTCTACACAAACGTCGTTGCTTAATCTTCCTTCTCCTGGTCCCATCACTTCCCACCGACTGTTAAAGATTACAAAAATAATGGATCAGTTTTAGCACCAACTACAAGTTATTTAACAAAAAAGTCACAATTTATTTGTCGAAACATTATCTGAAGTATGTGTTAAAGACTCACCAGTTACATTGTCACAGATATGATAGTAGTCTCCTAATTAGTTGGATATAAGCAGTATTGGCACTCAGGAAACAATTAATAGAGTGACTGCCCTTGTTTAAAAGGTAACTTGCGTAGGCAAGAAGCTTGAGATAAGCGTGTAGCATGACAAACTGAGTGGGTAAAGTTATGCTATAAATACCTCGCAAGATTAGGTTACAGTAAAATGACTTTCTATGTTTTGGAACAGGAAGTCTTTACTTGTTTTGGATGCAGAGAAAGTCTTATTTGTTTTGGAGAGCATTACTATGTCTTGGTTAGGAGAATGTCTTGTTTTGGACAGAGCTTTTCGGTAGTAACAGTTTTTGGTAGAGGCAGTTTAAGTTAAGATGAAGTGGTTAGTTTTGAGACAGTTTGAAGAGTCTGTTGTTAGAGGAGCTTTTTCTGTTGGAATCTTTGTACGTCTTTTTTGTTGCAAGTAAATTGTAAGGTTTCTTCCCAGATGGCGGTGAATATTTCACGCCGGGAACTGTCATTGCATTTGTATTTCCACCAGAGTTCATGATTAGTTTGTTTCTTGTCATCCACCACCTTACCCCACCAGAGTTCATGATTAGTTTGTTTCTTGTCATCCACCACCTTACCCCACCAGAGTTCATGATTAGTTTTTTCTTGTCATCCACCACCTTACCCCACCAGAGTTCATGATTAGTTTGTTTCTTGTCATCCACCACCTTACCCCACCAGAGTTCATGATTAGTTTGTTTCTTGTCATCCACCACCTTACCCCACCAGAGTTCATGATTAGTTTGTTTCTTGTCATCCACCACCTTACCCCACCAGAGTTCATGATTAATTTGTTTTTTGTCATCAGCCACTTTACCCCATTTTCATCATGATTAGTTTGTTTCTTGTCATCCACCACCTTACCCCACCAGTATTCATGAATAGTTTGTTTCTTGTCATCCACCACCTTACCCCACCAGTCTTCATGATTAGTTTGTTTCTTGTCATCCACCACCTTACCCCCCCCCCCCCAGTATTCATGAATAGTTTGTTTCTTGTCATTCACAACTTTACCCCACCAGTCTTCATGATTAGTTTGTTTCTTGTCATTAGCCACATTACCCCACCAGTCTTCATGATTAGTTTGTTTCTTGTCATCCACCACCTTACCCCACCAGTATTCATGAATAGTTTGTTTCTTGTCATCCACCACCTTACCCCACCAGTATTCATGAATAGTTTGTTTCTTGTCATCCACCACCTTACCCCACCAGAGTTTATGATTAGTTTGTTTCTTGTCATCAGCCACCTTACCCCATCAGTCTTCATGATTAGTTTGTTTCTTGTCATCCACCACCTTACCCCACCAGAGTTTATGATTAGTTTGTTTCTTGTCATCCACCACCTTACCCCACCAGTCTTCATGATTAGTTTGTTTCTTGCCATCCACCACCTTACCCCACCAGTCTTCATGATTAGTTTGTTTCTTGTCATCCACCACCTTACCCCACCAGTCTTCATGATTAGTTTGTTTCTTGTCATGAGCCACCTTACCCCACCAGAGTTCATGATTAGTTTGTTTTTTGTCATGAGCCACCTTACCCCACCAGAGTTCATGATTAATTTGTTTTTTGTCATCAGCCACTTTACCCCATTTTATTCATGATTAGTTTGTTTCTTGTCATCAGCCACCTTACCCCATCAGTATTCATGAATAGTTTGTTTCTTGTCATCAGCCACCTTACCCCATCAGTATTCATGAATAGTTTGTTTCTTGTCATCAGCCACCTTACCCCATCAGTATTCATGAATAGTTTGTTTCTTGTCATCAGCCACCTTACCCCACCAGAGTTCATGAATAGTTTGTTTCTTGTCATCCACCACCTTACCCCACCAGAGTTTATGATTAGTTTGTTTCTTGTCATCAGCCACCTTACCCCATCAGTCTTCATGATTAGTTTGTTTCTTGTCATCAGCCACCTTACCCCATCAGTCTTCATGAATAGTTTGTTTCTTGTCATCAGCCACCTTACCCCATCAGTCTTCATGATTAGTTTGTTTCTTGTCATCAGCCACCTTACCCACACTCCCACCAACACCCCCCCCTACCCTGCAGCCTTATTCATTATTTATTTTGTTTTCATCTAACAACCAACTACCACCACTCCCTAGTCTTATTAATTTTTTAGTTATCATCCACTAAATCACTTCAACCACTCCTCCCTCCAGTCTTATTGATTAATTATTCTGTTTTCATCCATCAACACAACCCACTACACCATCATATTGATTAGTTATTCTGTTTTCATCCATCAACACAATCCACTACACCATCATATTGATTAGTTATTCTGTTTTCATCCATCAACACAACCCACTACACCATCATATTGATTAGTTATTCTGTTTTCATCCATCAACACAACCCACCACACCATCATATTGATTAGTTATTCTGTTTTCATCCATCAACACAACCCACTACACATCATATTGATTAGTTATTCTGTTTTCATCCATCAACACAACCCACTACACCATCATATTGATTAGTTATTCTGGTTTCATCCATCAACACAACCCACTACACCATCATATTGATTAGTTATTCTGGTTTCATCCATCAACACAACCCACTACACCATCATATTGATTAGTTATTCTGGTTTCATCCATCAACACAACCCACTACACCATCATATTGATTAGTTATTCTGGTTTCATCCATCAACACAACCCACTACACCATCATATTGATTAGTTATTCTGTTTTCATCCATCAACACAACCCACTACACCATCATATTGATTAGTTATTCTGGTTTCATCCATCAACACAACCCACTACACCATCATATTGATTAGTTATTCTGGTTTCATCCATCAACACAACCCACCACACCATAATATTGATTAGTTATTCTGTTTTCATCCACCAAGCTACCTCACCATCTCCATTCATATTACTTTATTTATTCTGTTTTCATCCACCAACTCACCCCACCACCATAAAAACCCTTTACTATTTACTATCCTTCCTGTGCCGCTGAACGTCACATAGGGCTCCCATAGTAGTTCGCCAAGTTTTCCTGTTTTCAACAAACTTTTCAACGTCATGAAGAGAATTTATGCCTAGTACTTTGGACTCTCTTAACAATGTCTTCTTTAGAGTTTCACACGGTCGATTTCTTTTTCTTTGGCCTGTTGTGTTCCAATTGGTAGTTTATTGTGGGATTCTCTGACTTTTTCTTCTTATGTCATGACAAAATGCTTCAATCCCATCCATAAAGCAAGGAAGACTGTCCCATCTCCAAAGAGATGTACCGACTAAGTCTTCTCTCACTGCCCCATCTCTGAAGAGACATACCGACTAGCTCCTCTTTCACTGTCCCATCTATGAAGAGACATACCAATTAGTTACCCTCTCACTGTCCCATCTCTAAAGAGACATACCGACTAGGTCCTCTTTCACTGTCCCATCTCCGAAGAGATGTACCGACTAGATTCCTTCTCACTGTTCCATCTATGAAGAGATGTACCAACTAATTCCCCTCTCACTGTCCCATCTCTGAAGAGATGTACTGACTAATTCCCCTCTCACTGTCCCATCTCTGAAGAGATGTACTGACTAGTTCCCTTCTCACTGTGCCAAATGAAAGTATTATCAATGCTCCTAAACTATTGCTGAAAAAGTGTTCACAGAAATGAGAAAGTCGTCAATGCAGCAAACTTCACTACTTTTGAAAAAAAAAAAAAAACATTCAAATTCATTGCCAGTCACCCCTAACCATTCAGAATCAGAGTCATCAACATCAGTCGCTGTAAGATCTCCAACAGTCATGACTCAATGTAAGATCTCCAATATTCGCCAACATCAGTCGCTGTAAGATCTCAAACAGTCATGACTCAATGTAAGATCTCCAACATTCATAAACATCAGTTGCTATAAGATCTCCATCAGTTGTCAACATCAACCGCTATAAGATCTCCATTTCTAAAAAAAAAACAAAAAAAAAACTAGAATACCTTCATTTTCCAATGATGAGGCCGAGGCTCAATATACTGATGACGACATTCATCAATAAACATTTTTATTTCTTATTTATTATTCATAGTATCAAGAACTAAGGTTATGTATTCTCTGGGGCAGTGGTTCTCAAAGAGTGTGCCACAGTACATTAAAGTGCCATCATATATGCTAGGTATGCAGCAATATTTGCTAGGTATTCTATGAAACTTGATTGCTGTGACGTGATTTTGCTGGTAAAAAGAATTAAAACAATTTCATTCAGTATTAATACTAAAAAAAATTAAGAATACATGAAACAAATATACATTTTCCACAGATTTACAATAAAATATTTCAGCAATCAGTGAGAAACCAAAGCTTGTGGTGTATTACGGAAAACTTCGGTTCATGCTGAAACTTCCAACACATACGAACTTCCTGAGAGAAGGATCTCACCTTTTTTGCTTTTTATAACACTGGTTTAAAGGTGAAAAGGCCCACTCGCAGAAGCAGATGCTTGAGAAGTGTAACAGAGTATTAACTGTTTCTACAAACAGAGTATTAACTGTTTCTACAAACAGAGTATTAACTGTTTCCAATAACAGAGTATTAACTGTTTCCAATAACAGAGTATTAACTGTTTCTACAAACAGAGTATTAACTGTTTCTACAAACAGAGTATTATCTGTTTCTACAAACAGAGTATTGACTGCTTCCAGTAACAGAGTATTAACTGTTTCTACAAACAGAGTATTAACTGTTTCTACAAACAGAGTATTATCTGTTTCTACAAACAGAGTATTGACTGCTTCCAGTAACAGAGTATTAACTGTTTCTACAAAAAGAGTATTAACTGTTTCTACAAACAGAGTATTGACTGCTTCTAGTAACAGAGCATTAACTGTTTCTACAAACAGAGTATTAACGGTTTCTACAAACAGAGTATTAACTGTTTCTACAAACAGAGTATTAACTACTTCAAGTAACAGAGTATTAACTGCTTCCAGTAACAGAGTATTAACTGCTTCCAGTAACAGAGTATTAACTACTTTAAGTAAAAGAGCATTAACTGTTTCTACAAACAGAGTATTAACTACTTCAAGTAACAGAGTATTAACTGCTTCCAGTAACAGAGTATTAACTGCTTCAAGTAAGAGAGCATTAACTGCTTCCAGTAACAGAGTATTAACTGCTTCAAGTAACAGAGCATTAACTGCTTCCAGTAACAGAGTATTAACTGCTTCCACTAACAAAGCATTAACTGCTTCCACTAACAGAGTATTAGCTGTTCCAACTAATATAGTATTAACTGCTTCCACTAACAGAATATTAACTGCTTCACTAACAGAGTCTATGGGACACCCTTGGGGAAGGTAGAGTACCCGTACAAAAACCCGATCCGGGTGACGCTAAGCCATGAGAGCAGGTGGTGGATGGAATGGGAGAGCAGCCAATAGATAATGTTGGTTATGTTAACTATTATATGATGGTAGGAAGATGATCTCAATATAGGGACAATGGCTACAATCACTGACTAGTACAGTTACTGCACGAAATGAAAGCAATGGTAAACTAAGAAAAGATCTTGTTGCGAGTCACCCAGGCCAGAAAGATCTAATTTTAACACTGGGAAAGAGTGTCAGACAGAGGTCAGTACAAGTAATTGTGACGACAGACAAAATCCTGACAGTGTTACTAAGGAAAACCCTGCATCAAACTAAAAAGAAAAATAAGAGTAGGAACATAGAATGTAAGAAGTATGTATGAGGGAAGTATCCCTGTTCTTTTCATCTCAACACCAATTATAAGTGACAAGATGAAAAGAACGAAGATACACATTTTGGGAATCTGCGAACATCGATGGAAAGGATCAGGACACTTTAAGAGCCAGAATGATAAGATCTTTATATACTCTGGTGGAGAAATAGGAGGAAAGAATGGAGTGGCTTTTTATTTGGACAAATCATCATCAAAAGCATTACTAGGCTACAATCCAGTAAGTGATAGAATCCTAACAATCAGACTTAAGGGCATTCCTAGAAATGTAACAATCATCCAGATATATGCACCTACATCAGCAGCAGAAGAAGAGGAAGTAGAAAACTTTTATAACACATTGCAAACAACAATAGACCAGGTACGGAAAAATGATACTGTATTAATAATGGGTGATTTTAATGCAAAAAGAAAGAGCAGAAGATGAAGGATATGTTGTAGGGAAATTTAGCACAGGATATTGAAATGAGGCAGGTGACAATCTAATGGCGTTTTTTACGGAAAATGAGCTAATGATCGCTAACACACTTTTTAAACAATATCCAAGAAGACTTTACACATGGACATCACCTGATGGGAAAACCAAGAATCAAGAGGTCAGTACTAGTAATTGTGATGACTGACAAAATCCTGATGGTGTTACCAAGGAAAACCCCTGCATCAAACTAATAAGAAAAATAAGAGTAGGAACATGGAATGTAAGAAGTATGTATGAGGGAAAATATCAAGTAATAAGTGACAACTTCTTAAAAATGACCAAGAACTGCGAGAACAATACAAAGTTATTGTAACAAATAGATACAATGCAATAGCAAAGATAAATAGTATAGATGAACAATGGGAAATGTTAAGAAATTCTATCCACCAAACTGTTAAGGAGATAATACCACTGAAAAAAGAAGCCTCTAAAAATAAATGGATGACAGACGACATCTTAGGACTGATGGACAAGAGGAGCAGGAGTAAAAATAATGAGGAAAAATATAGCAAGATAAATAAAGAAATAAGATGCAAATGCAGAGAAGCAAAAGAAGTGTGGTTAAATGACCAGTGCAGACAGATAGAGGACTCTCATAATAAAGACAGCAAAAACATGCACAAACGAATTAATGAACTCACAGGCAGGAAAACAAAATATACCACAGGATGCCTGAAATCAAAAGAAGGTAAAATGTTAATGGGAAAAGAAGACATTGTGGACAGGTGGACAGAGTATATCGGTGAGCTATATGGAGGAGAAAGAGCAGAATTAACACCAGATACTGAAAACTGTGATGGACCGCCAATACTTGAAGATGAAATCATAGATGCCATCAAACACATGAAGAAAGGAAAAGTGACTGGGCCTGATAATATAACAATAGAAGAAATAGAGGCACTAGAGGAGACAGGAATAAAAATAATAACCAAGTTACTGAATGACATTTACAACAGTGGTTATATTCCCAGTGACCTGATTAAATCCACGTTTATAGCACTACCAAAGAAACCAGGTGCAAAGGAATGTGACGACCACTGGACTATCAGCCTCTCATGTCACATAACAAAGCTACTTCTGAGAATAATTATGAGAAGAACAAGGAAAAAGATAAAAATGGAAATAGCAGATGAACAGTTTGGATTTGTTGAAGGAAAGGGAACACACAATGCCATTTATGCTTTACGAATACTAACAGAAAGAGCTTTAGAAGTACAGAAAGATCTCTACTTATGCTTCATTGATTACACCAAGGCATTTGACAAGGTGAAACATAATGAAATTATTAAAATGCTTGAAGACATCAATATAGATGGCAAAGACCTGAGGATTGTAAAACATCTATACTGGCAGCAAGAAGCAGCAGTTCGAGTTGAAAATAGAATTGGAAAATATCAAGCTATAAAACAAGGGGTGCGACATTGATGTGTACTATCTCCAGACCTTTTTTCTCTGTACAGCGAGAATATTCTAAGAACAATCATCACAGAACCAGGCATAAAAATTGCAGGATACAATATTAACAATCTTCGATATGCTGACGACACAGTACTGATAGCTGAGAACCAACAAGACCTGCAAAATCTCTTGGATAAAGTCGCCAACGAAAGTGAACAGAAAGGCCTTACTTTGAACATCAAAAAGATAGAGACTATGGTTATATCTAAGAAACAGAATCCACCAGCATGCAGTATTAAATTAAACGGAACCATTCTAAAGCAGGTGCAGAAATTCAAATACCTTGCAGCAGTAATAACTTCAGATGGGAAATGCAGAACAGAAATTAGGAACAGAATAGGCCAAGCAAAGACTGCATTTCAGAGAATGAGAAACATCTTTATCAATGAATGTTAGAAAACGAGTCCTAAAATGCTACATTGAACCTATCTTGTTATATGGAAGTGAATCATGGACAATAGGCAAGTCTGCACAAAAATCATTGGAAGCAGCAGAAATGTGGTTTATTAGAAGAATATTGCGAATCCCCTGGACAGCAAAAATAACTAATGAAGAATGTATGAGAAGAGCTGGAGAGACAAAAATAACTTGTCAAAAAGATAAGAGAGAGACAATGTACTTTCATAGGACATGCAATGAGAAGAGGGGGCATTGAAAACATTATAACAACAGGAAAAATAGAAGGAAGACGATCAAGAGGAAGACCAAGAGAAATGATACTGGACAGTCTGATGGGATAGTGTGACCTACAACTGAACTGATGGCCTGCATGAAGGATCAGTTACTCTGGAGAAGCATAATAGCCAACGCCAATCTTCATGGCACCTGATGATGATGATGAATAAGTGACAAGATGAAAAGAATGGGGATACACATTTTGGGAATCTGCGAACATCAATGGAAAGGATCAGGACACTTTAAGAGCTAGAATGATAATATCTTCATATACTCTGGTGGAGAAGTAGGAGGAAAGAATGGAGTGGCTTTTTATTTGGACAAATCATCATCAAAAGCATTACTAGGCTACAATCCAGTAAGTGATAGAATCCTAACAATCAGACTTAAGGGCATTCCTAGAAATGTAACAATCATCCAGATATATGCACCTACATCAGCAGCAGAAGAAGAGGAAGTAGAAAACTTTTATAACACATTGCAAACAACAATAGACCAGGTACGGAAAAATGATACTGTATTAATAATGGGTGATTTTAATGCAAAAAGAAAGAGCAGAAGATGAAGGATATGTTGTAGGGAAATTTAGCATAGGACATAGAAATGAGGCAGGTGACAATCTAATGGCGTTTTTTATGGAAAATGAGCTAATGATCGCTAACACACTTTTTAAACAACATCCAAGAAGACTTTACACATGGACATCACCTGATGGGAAAACCAAGAATCAAATAGATTACATTTTAGTGCAAAGAAGGTGGAGGTCAAGTATAACATCAGCAAAAACTTTACCAGGTGCTGATTGTGACACGGACCATGAGTTATTAATAGCAGACATGAAGATCAAGATAAAAATGACAGTTATGGGACCAAGACCACTCCTCTTTGATCTTACAAAAATACCAGAACAATACGATATAGAAGTGAAGAACCGTTTCACAATCCTGTTGACTGTACAGGAGGAGATGACGCTAGATGAATTGGCTACCAGGCCAGAGATATCTTAATAACAAACAGCTACGGATGTGATTCCAGTAAAGAAAACACAAAAGGATGGATGGATTACAGCAGGCACAGTAGAACTGATAAAACAACGTAGAGAAATGAAGACGCAATGGAAAATGAAAAACAACAACAACAAAGAGGAATATAAATCTTTAAAAAATGAAGTACGAAGAAACATAAGAAAAGACAAAAAACAATACATACAAGATTGTTGTCAAAGAATAGGAGGACATCAGAAGTGTGGAAGAGATAGTGAAATGTTTAAAGAAATGATGACACTGACGAGAAATGTCACACCTAAGCTAAGTGTAATTTGTGACGAGATGGCAAACACCTTGACCTTTGTCTCTACAAAAGAAATTCTAGAAAGCTAGAAGGAATATTGCAGAGGAATGTATGAAACAACTGACTGTGAAAGCAGAAATCAACAGTGTGAATTATTATTGAAGGAGAAAGAACCCAAACTGAATATAGAAAAAGTGTTATGGGCAAAAAAGAATCTAAAAAAGTGGTAAATCACCAGGATGTGATGAGATAACAGCTGAACTTATTAAAGCAGGAGGAAAGGAATGTTCAACAATGTATCATGCACTATGTAAAAAGATATTACATTCATGTATTTGGCAAAAAGAATTGACAAGAACTGTATTCATACCACTGTCAAAAACGGGTAACCTGAAATTATGCACAAACTACAGAACTTTTGCCTTGATTTTTCAAGCCAGTAAAATTCTGTTAAAAATCACAATGGGGAGACTTCATAAGAAAATAGAAGAAAAGTCAATATGGTCCAAACTGGTTTCAGGCAAGGAAGACGATCAAGAGATCATATATTCAGTATAAGATTAATAATAGAGAAATGCAGAGAGTTTAATGTGAATCTATATTTATTTTTTATAGACTACTGAAAGGCATTTGATTGTGTACAACACCAGAAACTTTGGGAAATAATGGAAAAAATTGGATTTCCAACATATCTGATACATTTAACATCAATGCTGCATCTAGACAAACAAGCAGCAGTAAGAATAAATGGAAAAACAATGACTTGGTTTGATATAAAACAAGGGGTCCATCTGCGGGTGCATATTGTCGCCTTACTTATTTAACTTGAATACTTAAAATATAATGAGAAATGTTAGAGAAGATGTAGACAAAGAATATCACGATGCCATAACAATTGAAGGTTATGAAATACCAGAGATTAGATAAGCTGATGACAAAGTATTACTGTCCACAACACAAAAAAGAATGGAAAAACTAATTATGTCAGTCCTTAAGAACAGCGAAGAGAAAACCTCCAACTTAATGCAGAGAAAATTAAATTGATGATAAATGACAAACAAACAAGGCAGCTGAAATATGTATCAATATGGAAAAACTGGAAGAAGTGGAGAGTTTTGAATATCTTGGATCACTACTAACTAGTAATGGCGATACAATGGTGTTACTAAGGAAAACCCCTGCATCAAACTAATAAGAAAAATAAGAGTAGGAACATGGAATGTAAGAAGTATGTATGAGGGAAAATATCAAGTAATAAGTGACAAGATGAAAAGAATGGGGATACACATTTTGAGAATCTGCGAACATCGATGGAAAGGATCAGGACACTTTAAGAGCCAGAATGATAATATCTTTATATACTCTGGTGGAGAAGTAGGAGGAAAGAATGGAGTGGCTTTTTATTTGGACAAATCATCATCAAAAGCATTACTAGGCTACAATCCAGTAAGTGATAGAATCCTAACAATCAGACTTTAGGGCATTCCTAGAAATGTAACAATCATCCAGATATATGCACCTACATCAGCAGCAGAAGAAGAGGAAGTAGAAAACTTTTATAACACATTGGAAACAACAATAGACCAGGTATGGAAAAATGATATTGTATTAATAATGGGTGATTTTAATGCAAAAATTGGTACAGAAAGAGCAGAAGATGAAGGACATGTTGTAGGGAAATTTAGCAAAGGATATTGAAATGAGGCAGGTGACAATCTAGTGGCGTTTTTTACGGAAAATGAGCTAATGATCGCTAACACACTTTTTAAACAATATCCAAGAAGACTTTACACATGGACATCACCTGATGGGAAAACCATGAATCAAGAGGTCAGTACTAGTAATTGTGATGACTGACAAAATCCTGATGGTGTTACCAAGGAAAACCCCTGCATCAAACTAATAAGAAAAATAAGAGTAGGAACATGGAATGTAAGAAGTATGTATGAGGGAAAATATCAAGTAATAAGTGACAACTTCTTAAAAATGACCAAGAACTGCGAGAACAATACAAAGTTATTGTAACAAATAGATACAATGCAATAGCAAAGATAAATAGTATAGATGAACAATGGGAAATGTTAAGAAATTCTATCCACCAAACTGTTAAGGAGATAATACCACTGAAAAAAGAAGCCTCTAAAAATAAATGGATGACAGACGACATCTTAGGACTGATGGACAAGAGGAGCAGGAGTAAAAATAATGAGGAAAAATATAGCAAGATAAATAAAGAAATAAGATGCAAATGCAGAGAAGCAAAAGAAGTGTGGTTAAATGACCAGTGCAGACAGATAGAGGACTCTCATAATAAAGACAGCAAAAACATGCACAAACGAATTAATGAACTCACAGGCAGGAAAACAAAATATACCACAGGATGCCTGAAATCAAAAGAAGGTAAAATGTTAATGGGAAAAGAAGACATTGTGGACAGGTGGACAGAGTATATCGGTGAGCTATATGGAGGAGAAAGAGCAGAATTAACACCAGATACTGAAAACTGTGATGGACCGCCAATACTTGAAGATGAAATCATAGATGCCATCAAACACATGAAGAAAGGAAAAGTGACTGGGCCTGATAATATAACAATAGAAGAAATAGAGGCACTAGAGGAGACAGGAATAAAAATAATAACCAAGTTACTGAATGACATTTACAACAGTGGTTATATTCCCAGTGACCTGATTAAATCCACGTTTATAGCACTACCAAAGAAACCAGGTGCAAAGGAATGTGACGACCACTGGACTATCAGCCTCTCATGTCACATAACAAAGCTACTTCTGAGAATAATTATGAGAAGAACAAGGAAAAAGATAAAAATGGAAATAGCAGATGAACAGTTTGGATTTGTTGAAGGAAAGGGAACACACAATGCCATTTATGCTTTACGAATACTAACAGAAAGAGCTTTAGAAGTACAGAAAGATCTCTACTTATGCTTCATTGATTACACCAAGGCATTTGACAAGGTGAAACATAATGAAATTATTAAAATGCTTGAAGACATCAATATAGATGGCAAAGACCTGAGGATTGTAAAACATCTATACTGGCAGCAAGAAGCAGCAGTTCGAGTTGAAAATAGAATTGGAAAATATCAAGCTATAAAACAAGGGGTGCGACAAGGATGTGTACTATCTCCAGACCTTTTTTCTCTGTACAGCGAGAATATTCTAAGAACAATCATCACAGAACCAGGCATAAAAATTGCAGGATACAATATTAACAATCTTCGATATGCTGACGACACAGTACTGATAGCTGAGAACCAACAAGACCTGCAAAATCTCTTGGATAAAGTCGCCAACGAAAGTGAACAGAAAGGCCTTACTTTGAACATCAAAAAGATAGAGACTATGGTTATATCTAAGAAACAGAATCCACCAGCATGCAGTATTAAATTAAACGGAACCATTCTAAAGCAGGTGCAGAAATTCAAATACCTTGCAGCAGTAATAACTTCAGATGGGAAATGCAGAACAGAAATTAGGAACAGAATAGGCCAAGCAAAGACTGCATTTCAGAGAATGAGAAACATCTTTATCAATGAATGTTAGAAAACGAGTCCTAAAATGCTACATTGAACCTATCTTGTTATATGGAAGTGAATCATGGACAATAGGCAAGTCTGCACAAAAATCATTGGAAGCAGCAGAAATGTGGTTTATTAGAAGAATATTGCGAATCCCCTGGACAGCAAAAATAACTAATGAAGAATGTATGAGAAGAGCTGGAGAGACAAAAATAACTTGTCAAAAAGATAAGAGAGAGACAATGTACTTTCATAGGACATGCAATGAGAAGAGGGGGCATTGAAAACATTATAACAACAGGAAAAATAGAAGGAAGACGATCAAGAGGAAGACCAAGAGAAATGATACTGGACAGTCTGATGGGATAGTGTGACCTACAACTGAACTGATGGCCTGCATGAAGGATCAGTTACTCTGGAGAAGCATAATAGCCAACGCCAATCTTCATGGCACCTGATGATGATGATGAATAAGTGACAAGATGAAAAGAATGGGGATACACATTTTGGGAATCTTCAAACATCGATGGAAAGGATCAGGACACTTTAAGAGCCAGAATGATAATATCTTTATATACTCTGGTGGAGAAGTAGGAGGAAAGAATGGAGTGGTTTTTATTTGGACAAATCATCATCAAAAGCATTACTAGGCTACAATCCAGTAAGTGATAGAATCCTCACAATTAGACTTAAGGGCATTCCTTGAAATGTAACAATCATCCAGATATATGCACCTACATCAGCAGCAGAAGAAGAGGAAGTAGAAAACTTTTATAACACATTGGAAACAACAATAGACCAGGTATGGAAAAATGATATTGTATTAATAATGGGTGATTTTAATGCAAAAATTGGTACAGAAAGAGCAGAAGATGAAGGACATATTGTAGGGAAATTTAGCATAGGATATAGAAATGAGGCAGGTGACAATCTAATGGCGTTTTTTACAGAAAATGAGCTAATGATCGCTAACACACTTTTTAAACAACATCCAAGAAGACTTTACACATGGACATCACCTGATGGGAAAACCAAGAATCAAATAGATTACATTTTAGTGCAAAGAAGGTGGAGGTCAAGTATAACATCAGCAAAAACTTTACCAGGTGCTGATTGTGACACGGACCATGAGTTATTAATAGCAGACATGAAGATCAAGATAAAAATGACAGTTATGGGACCAAGACCACTCCTCTTTGATCTTACAAAAATACCAGAACAATACGATATAGAAGTGAAGAACCGTTTCACAATCCTGATGGCTGTACAGGAGGAGATGACGCTAGATGAATTGGCTACCAGGCCAGAGATATCTTAATAACAAACAGCTACGGATGTGATTCCAGTAAAGAAAACACAAAAGGATGGATGGATTACAGCAGGCACAGTAGAACTGATAAAACAACGTATAGAAATGAAGACGCAATGGAAAATGAAAAACAACAACAAAGAGGAATATAAATCTTTAAAAAATGAAGTATGAAGAAACATAAGAAAAGACAAAAAACAATACATACAAGATTGTTGTCAAAGAATAGGAGGACATCAGAAGTGTGGAAGAGATAGTGAAATGTTTAAAGAAATGATGACACTGACGAGAAATGTCACACCTAAGCTAAGTGTAATTTGTGACGAGATGGCAAACACCTTGACCTTTGTCTCTACAAAAGAAATTCTAGAAAGCTAGAAGGAATATTGCAGAGGAATGTATGAAACAACTGACTGTGAAAGCAGAAATCAACAGTGTGAATTATTATTGAAGGAGAAAGAACCCAAACTGAATATAGAAAAAGTGTTATGGGCAAAAAAGAATCTAAAAAAGTGGTAAATCACCAGGATGTGATGAGATAACAGCTGAACTTATTAAAGCAGGAGGAAAGGAATGTTCAACAATGTATCATGCACTATGTAAAAATGTATTCATGTATTTGGCAAAAAGAATTGACAAGAACTGTATTCATACCACTGTCAAAAACGGGTAACCTGAAATTATGCACAAACTACAGAACTGTTGCCTTGATTTTTCAAGCCAGTAAAATTCTGTTAAAAATCACAATGGGGAGACTTCATAAGAAAATAGAAGAAAAGTCAATATGGTCCAAACTGGTTTCAGGCAAGGAAGACGATCAAGAGATCATATATTCAGTATAAGATTAATAATAGAGAAATGCAGAGAGTTTAATGTGAATCTATATTTATTTTTTATAGACTACTGAAAGGCATTTGATTGTGTACAACACTAGAAACTTTGGGAAATAATGGAAAAAATTGGATTTCCAACATATCTGAAACATTTAACATTACTGCTGCATCTAGACAAACAAGCAGCAGTAAGAATAAATGGAAAAACAATGACTTGGTTTGATATAAAACAAGGGGTCCATCTGGGGATGCATATTGTCGCCTTACTTATTTAACTTGAATACTTAAAATATAATGAGAAATGTTAGAGAAGATGTAGACAAAGAATATCACGATGCCATAACAATTGAAGGTTATGAAATAATAGAGATTAGATAAGCTGATGACAAAGTATTACTGTCCACAACACAAAAAAGGATGGAAAAACTAATTATGTCAGTCCTTAAGAACAGCGAAGAGAAAACCTCCAACTTAATGCAGAGAAAATTAAATTGATGATAAATGACAAACAAACAAGGCAGCTGAAAGATGTATCAATATGGAAAAACTGGAAGAAGTGGAGAGTTTTGAATATCTTGGATCACTACTAATTAGTAATGGCGATACAATGGTGTTACTAAGGAAAACCCCTGCATCAAACTAATAAGAAAAATAAGAGTAGGAACATAGAATGTAAGAAGTATGTATGAGGGAAAATATCAAGTAATAAATGACAAGATGAAAAGAATGGGGATACACATTTTGAGAATCTGCGAACATCGATGGAAAGGATCAGGACACTTTAAGAGCCAGAATGATAATATCTTTATATACTCTGGTGGAGAAGTAGGAGGAAAGAATGGAGTGGCTTTTTATTTGGACAAATCATCATCAAAAGCATTACTAGGCTACAATCCAGTAAGTGATAGAATCCTAACAATCAGACTTTAGGGCATTCCTAGAAATGTAACAATAATCCAGATATATGCACCTACATCAGCAGCAGAAGAAGAGGAAGTAGAAAACTTTTATAACACATTGGAAACAACAATAGACCAGGTATGGAAAAATGATATTGTATTAATAATGGGTGATTTTAATGCAAAAATTGGTACAGAAAGAGCAGAAGATGAAGGACATGTTGTAGGGAAATTTAGCACAGGATATTGAAATGAGGCAGGTGACAATCTAATGGCGTTTTTTACGGAAAATGAGCTAATGATCGCTAACACACTTTTTAAACAATATCCAAGAAGACTTTACACATGGACATCACCTGATGGGAAAACCAAGAATCAAGAGGTCAGTACTAGTAATTGTGATGACTGACAAAATCCTGATGGTGTTACCAAGGAAAACCTCTGCATCAAACTAATAAGAAAAATAAGAGTAGGAACATGGAATGTAAGAAGTATGTATGAGGGAAAATATCAAGTAATAAGTGACAACTTCTTAAAAATGACCAAGAACTGCGAGAACAATACAAAGTTATTGTAACAAATAGATACAATGCAATAGCAAAGATAAATAGTATAGATGAACAATGGGAAATGTTAAGAAATTCTATCCACCAAACTGTTAAGGAGATAATACCACTGAAAAAAGAAGCCTCTAAAAATAAATGGATGACAGACGACATCTTAGGACTGATGGACAAGAGGAGGAGGAGTAAAAATAATGAGGAAAAATATAGCAAGATAAATAAAGAAATAAGATGCAAACGCAGAGAAGCAAAAGAAGTGTGATTAAATGACCAGTGCAGACAGATAGAGGACTCTCATAATAAAGACAGCAAAAACATGCACAAACGAATTAATGAACTCACAGGCAGGAAAACAAAATATACCACAGGATGCCTGAAATCAAAAGAAGGTAAAATGTTAATGGGAAAAGAAGACATTGTGGACAGGTGGACAGAGTATATCGGTGAGCTATATGGAGGAGAAAGAGCAGAATTAACACCAGATACTGAAAACTGTGATGGACCGCCAATACTTGAAGATGAAATCATAGATGCCATCAAACACATGAAGAAAGGAAAAGTGACTGGGCCTGATAATATAACAATAGAAGAAATAGAGGCACTAGAGGAGACAGGAATAAAAATAATAACCAAGTTACTGAATGACATTTACAACAGTGGTTATATTCCCAGTGACCTGATTAAATCCACGTTTATAGCACTACCAAAGAAACCAGGTGCAAAGGAATGTGACGACCACTGGACTATCAGCCTCTCATGTCACATAACAAAGCTACTTCTGAGAATAATTATGAGAAGAACAAGGAAAAAGATAAAAATGGAAATAGCAGATGAACAGTTTGGATTTGTTGAAGGAAAGGGAACACACAATGCCATTTATGCTTTACGAATACTAACAGAAAGAGCTTTAGAAGTACAGAAAGATCTCTACTTATGCTTCATTGATTACACCAAGGCATTTGACAAGGTGAAACATAATGAAATTATTAAAATGCTTGAAGACATCAATATAGATGGCAAAGACCTGAGGATTGTAAAACATCTATACTGGCAGCAAGAAGCAGCAGTTCGAGTTGAAAATAGAATTGGAAAATATCAAGCTATAAAACAAGGGGTGTGACAAGGATGTGTACTATCTCCAGACCTTTTTTCTCTGTACAGCGAGAATATTCTAAGAACAACCATCACAGAACCAGGCATAAAAATTGCAGGATACAATATTAACAATCTTCGATATGCTGACGACACAGTACTGATAGCCGAGAACCAACAAGACCTGCAAAATCTCTTGGATAAAGTCGCCAACGAAAGTGAACAGAAAGGCCTTACTTTGAACATCAAAAAGATAGAGACTATGGTTATATCTAAGAAACAGAATCCACCAGCATGCAGTATTAAATTAAACGGAACCATTCTAAAGCAGGTGCAGAAATTCAAATACCTTGCAGCAGTAATAACTTCAGATGGGAAATGCAGAACAGAAATTAGGAACAGAATAGGCCAAGCAAAGACTGCATTTCAGAGAATGAGAAACATCTTTATCAATGAATGTTAGAAAACGAGTCCTAAAATGCTACATTGAACCTATCTTGTTATATGGAAGTGAATCATGGACAATAGGCAAGTCTGCACAAAAATCATTGGAAGCAGCAGAAATGTGGTTTATTAGAAGAATATTGCGAATCCCCTGGACAGCAAAAATAACTAATGAAGAATGTATGAGAAGAGCTGGAGAGACAAAAATAACTTGTCAAAAAGATAAGAGAGAGACAATGTACTTTCATAGGACATGCAATGAGAAGAGGGGGCATTGAAAACATTATAACAACAGGAAAAATAGAAGGAAGACGATCAAGAGGAAGACCAAGAGAAATGATACTGGACAGTCTGATGGGATAGTGTGACCTACAACTGAACTGATGGCCTGCATGAAGGATCAGTTACTCTGGAGAAGCATAATAGCCAACGCCAATCTTCATGGCACCTGATGATGATGATGAATAAGTGACAAGATGAAAAGAATGGGGATACACATTTTGGGAATCTTCAAACATCGATGGAAAGGATCAGGACACTTTAAGAGCCAGAATGATAATATCTTTATATACTCTGGTGGAGAAGTAGGAGGAAAGAATGGAGTGGTTTTTATTTGGACAAATCATCATCAAAAGCATTACTAGGCTACAATCCAGTAAGTGATAGAATCCTCACAATTAGACTTAAGGGCATTCCTTGAAATGTAACAATCATCCAGATATATGCACCTACATCAGCAGCAGAAGAAGAGGAAGTAGAAAACTTTTATAACACATTGGAAACAACAATAGACCAGGTATGGAAAAATGATATTGTATTAATAATGGGTGATTTTAATGCAAAAATTGGTACAGAAAGAGCAGAAGATGAAGGACATATTGTAGGGAAATTTAGCATAGGATATAGAAATGAGGCAGGTGACAATCTAATGGCGTTTTTTACAGAAAATGAGCTAATGATCGCTAACACACTTTTTAAACAACATCCAAGAAGACTTTACACATGGACATCACCTGATGGGAAAACCAAGAATCAAATAGATTACATTTTAGTGCAAAGAAGGTGGAGGTCAAGTATAACATCAGCAAAAACTTTACCAGGTGCTGATTGTGACACGGACCATGAGTTATTAATAGCAGACATGAAGATCAAGATAAAAATGACAGTTATGGGACCAAGACCACTCCTCTTTGATCTTACAAAAATACCAGAACAATACGATATAGAAGTGAAGAACCGTTTCACAATCCTGATGGCTGTACAGGAGGAGATGACGCTAGATGAATTGGCTACCAGGCCAGAGATATCTTAATAACAAACAGCTACGGATGTGATTCCAGTAAAGAAAACACAAAAGGATGGATGGATTACAGCAGGCACAGTAGAACTGATAAAACAACGTATAGAAATGAAGACGCAATGGAAAATGAAAAACAACAACAAAGAGGAATATAAATCTTTAAAAAATGAAGTATGAAGAAACATAAGAAAAGACAAAAAACAATACATACAAGATTGTTGTCAAAGAATAGGAGGACATCAGAAGTGTGGAAGAGATAGTGAAATGTTTAAAGAAATGATGACACTGACGAGAAATGTCACACCTAAGCTAAGTGTAATTTGTGACGAGATGGCAAACACCTTGACCTTTGTCTCTACAAAAGAAATTCTAGAAAGCTAGAAGGAATATTGCAGAGGAATGTATGAAACAACTGACTGTGAAAGCAGAAATCAACAGTGTGAATTATTATTGAAGGAGAAAGAACCCAAACTGAATATAGAAAAAGTGTTATGGGCAAAAAAGAATCTAAAAAAGTGGTAAATCACCAGGATGTGATGAGATAACAGCTGAACTTATTAAAGCAGGAGGAAAGGAATGTTCAACAATGTATCATGCACTATGTAAAAATGTATTCATGTATTTGGCAAAAAGAATTGACAAGAACTGTATTCATACCACTGTCAAAAACGGGTAACCTGAAATTATGCACAAACTACAGAACTGTTGCCTTGATTTTTCAAGCCAGTAAAATTCTGTTAAAAATCACAATGGGGAGACTTCATAAGAAAATAGAAGAAAAGTCAATATGGTCCAAACTGGTTTCAGGCAAGGAAGACGATCAAGAGATCATATATTCAGTATAAGATTAATAATAGAGAAATGCAGAGAGTTTAATGTGAATCTATATTTATTTTTTATAGACTACTGAAAGGCATTTGATTGTGTACAACACTAGAAACTTTGGGAAATAATGGAAAAAATTGGATTTCCAACATATCTGAAACATTTAACATTACTGCTGCATCTAGACAAACAAGCAGCAGTAAGAATAAATGGAAAAACAATGACTTGGTTTGATATAAAACAAGGGGTCCATCTGGGGATGCATATTGTCGCCTTACTTATTTAACTTGAATACTTAAAATATAATGAGAAATGTTAGAGAAGATGTAGACAAAGAATATCACGATGCCATAACAATTGAAGGTTATGAAATAATAGAGATTAGATAAGCTGATGACAAAGTATTACTGTCCACAACACAAAAAAGGATGGAAAAACTAATTATGTCAGTCCTTAAGAACAGCGAAGAGAAAACCTCCAACTTAATGCAGAGAAAATTAAATTGATGATAAATGACAAACAAACAAGGCAGCTGAAAGATGTATCAATATGGAAAAACTGGAAGAAGTGGAGAGTTTTGAATATCTTGGATCACTACTAATTAGTAATGGCGATACAATGGTGTTACTAAGGAAAACCCCTGCATCAAACTAATAAGAAAAATAAGAGTAGGAACATAGAATGTAAGAAGTATGTATGAGGGAAAATATCAAGTAATAAATGACAAGATGAAAAGAATGGGGATACACATTTTGAGAATCTGCGAACATCGATGGAAAGGATCAGGACACTTTAAGAGCCAGAATGATAATATCTTTATATACTCTGGTGGAGAAGTAGGAGGAAAGAATGGAGTGGCTTTTTATTTGGACAAATCATCATCAAAAGCATTACTAGGCTACAATCCAGTAAGTGATAGAATCCTAACAATCAGACTTTAGGGCATTCCTAGAAATGTAACAATAATCCAGATATATGCACCTACATCAGCAGCAGAAGAAGAGGAAGTAGAAAACTTTTATAACACATTGGAAACAACAATAGACCAGGTATGGAAAAATGATATTGTATTAATAATGGGTGATTTTAATGCAAAAATTGGTACAGAAAGAGCAGAAGATGAAGGACATGTTGTAGGGAAATTTAGCACAGGATATTGAAATGAGGCAGGTGACAATCTAATGGCGTTTTTTACGGAAAATGAGCTAATGATCGCTAACACACTTTTTAAACAATATCCAAGAAGACTTTACACATGGACATCACCTGATGGGAAAACCAAGAATCAAGAGGTCAGTACTAGTAATTGTGATGACTGACAAAATCCTGATGGTGTTACCAAGGAAAACCTCTGCATCAAACTAATAAGAAAAATAAGAGTAGGAACATGGAATGTAAGAAGTATGTATGAGGGAAAATATCAAGTAATAAGTGACAACTTCTTAAAAATGACCAAGAACTGCGAGAACAATACAAAGTTATTGTAACAAATAGATACAATGCAATAGCAAAGATAAATAGTATAGATGAACAATGGGAAATGTTAAGAAATTCTATCCACCAAACTGTTAAGGAGATAATACCACTGAAAAAAGAAGCCTCTAAAAATAAATGGATGACAGACGACATCTTAGGACTGATGGACAAGAGGAGGAGGAGTAAAAATAATGAGGAAAAATATAGCAAGATAAATAAAGAAATAAGATGCAAACGCAGAGAAGCAAAAGAAGTGTGATTAAATGACCAGTGCAGACAGATAGAGGACTCTCATAATAAAGACAGCAAAAACATGCACAAACGAATTAATGAACTCACAGGCAGGAAAACAAAATATACCACAGGATGCCTGAAATCAAAAGAAGGTAAAATGTTAATGGGAAAAGAAGACATTGTGGACAGGTGGACAGAGTATATCGGTGAGCTATATGGAGGAGAAAGAGCAGAATTAACACCAGATACTGAAAACTGTGATGGACCGCCAATACTTGAAGATGAAATCATAGATGCCATCAAACACATGAAGAAAGGAAAAGTGACTGGGCCTGATAATATAACAATAGAAGAAATAGAGGCACTAGAGGAGACAGGAATAAAAATAATAACCAAGTTACTGAATGACATTTACAACAGTGGTTATATTCCCAGTGACCTGATTAAATCCACGTTTATAGCACTACCAAAGAAACCAGGTGCAAAGGAATGTGACGACCACTGGACTATCAGCCTCTCATGTCACATAACAAAGCTACTTCTGAGAATAATTATGAGAAGAACAAGGAAAAAGATAAAAATGGAAATAGCAGATGAACAGTTTGGATTTGTTGAAGGAAAGGGAACACACAATGCCATTTATGCTTTACGAATACTAACAGAAAGAGCTTTAGAAGTACAGAAAGATCTCTACTTATGCTTCATTGATTACACCAAGGCATTTGACAAGGTGAAACATAATGAAATTATTAAAATGCTTGAAGACATCAATATAGATGGCAAAGACCTGAGGATTGTAAAACATCTATACTGGCAGCAAGAAGCAGCAGTTCGAGTTGAAAATAGAATTGGAAAATATCAAACTATAAAACAAGGGGTGTGACAAGGATGTGTACTATCTCCAGACCTTTTTTCTCTGTACAGCGAGAATATTCTAAGAACAACCATCACAGAACCAGGCATAAAAATTGCAGGATACAATATTAACAATCTTCGATATGCTGACGACACAGTACTGATAGCCGAGAACCAACAAGACCTGCAAAATCTCTTGGATAAAGTCGCCAACGAAAGTGAACAGAAAGGCCTTACTTTGAACATCAAAAAGATAGAGACTATGGTTATATCTAAGAAACAGAATCCACCAGCATGCAGTATTAAATTAAACGGAACCATTCTAAAGCAGGTGCAGAAATTCAAATACCTTGCAGCAGTAATAACTTCAGATGGGAAATGCAGAACAGAAATTAGGAACAGAATAGGCCAAGCAAAGACTGCATTTCAGAGAATGAGAAACATCTTTATCAATGAATGTTAGAAAACGAGTCCTAAAATGCTACATTGAACCTATCTTGTTATATGGAAGTGAATCATGGACAATAGGCAAGTCTGCACAAAAATCATTGGAAGCAGCAGAAATGTGGTTTATTAGAAGAATATTGCGAATCCCCTGGACAGCAAAAATAACTAATGAAGAATGTATGAGAAGAGCTGGAGAGACAAAAATACCTTGTCAAAAAGATAAGAGAGAGACAATGTACTTTCATAGGACATGCAATGAGAAGAGGGGGCATTGAAAACATTATAACAACAGGAAAAATAGAAGGAAGACGATCAAGAGGAAGACCAAGAGAAATGATACTGGACAGTCTGATGGGATAGTGTGACCTACAACTGAACTGATGGCCTGCATGAAGGATCAGTTACTCTGGAGAAGCATAATAGCCAACGCCAATCTTCATGGCACCTGATGATGATGATGAATAAGTGACAAGATGAAAAGAATGGGGATACACATTTTGGGAATCTTCAAACATCGATGGAAAGGATCAGGACACTTTAAGAGCCAGAATGATAATATCTTTATATACTCTGGTGGAGAAGTAGGAGGAAAGAATGGAGTGGTTTTTTATTTGGACAAATCATCATCAAAAGCATTACTAGGCTACAATCCAGTAAGTGATAGAATCCTCACAATTAGACTTAAGGGCATTCCTTGAAATGTAACAATCATCCAGATATATGCACCTACATCAGCAGCAGAAGAAGAGGAAGTAGAAAACTTTTATAACACATTGGAAACAACAATAGACCAGGTATGGAAAAATGATATTGTATTAATAATGGGTGATTTTAATGCAAAAATTGGTACAGAAAGAGCAGAAGATGAAGGACATATTGTAGGGAAATTTAGCATAGGATATAGAAATGAGGCAGGTGACAATCTAATGGCGTTTTTTACAGAAAATGAGCTAATGATCGCTAACACACTTTTTAAACAACATCCAAGAAGACTTTACACATGGACATCACCTGATGGGAAAACCAAGAATCAAATAGATTACATTTTAGTGCAAAGAAGGTGGAGGTCAAGTATAACATCAGCAAAAACTTTACCAGGTGCTGATTGTGACACGGACCATGAGTTATTAATAGCAGACATGAAGATCAAGATAAAAATGACAGTTATGGGACCAAGACCACTCCTCTTTGATCTTACAAAAATACCAGAACAATACGATATAGAAGTGAAGAACCGTTTCACAATCCTGATGGCTGTACAGGAGGAGATGACGCTAGATGAATTGGCTACCAGGCCAGAGATATCTTAATAACAAACAGCTACGGATGTGATTCCAGTAAAGAAAACACAAAAGGATGGATGGATTACAGCAGGCACAGTAGAACTGATAAAACAACGTATAGAAATGAAGACGCAATGGAAAATGAAAAACAACAACAAAGAGGAATATAAATCTTTAAAAAATGAAGTATGAAGAAACATAAGAAAAGACAAAAAACAATACATACAAGATTGTTGTCAAAGAATAGGAGGACATCAGAAGTGTGGAAGAGATAGTGAAATGTTTAAAGAAATGATGACACTGACGAGAAATGTCACACCTAAGCTAAGTGTAATTTGTGACGAGATGGCAAACACCTTGACCTTTGTCTCTACAAAAGAAATTCTAGAAAGCTAGAAGGAATATTGCAGAGGAATGTATGAAACAACTGACTGTGAAAGCAGAAATCAACAGTGTGAATTATTATTGAAGGAGAAAGAACCCAAACTGAATATAGAAAAAGTGTTATGGGCAAAAAAGAATCTAAAAAAGTGGTAAATCACCAGGATGTGATGAGATAACAGCTGAACTTATTAAAGCAGGAGGAAAGGAATGTTCAACAATGTATCATGCACTATGTAAAAATGTATTCATGTATTTGGCAAAAAAGAATTGACAAGAACTGTATTCATACCACTGTCAAAAACGGGTAACCTGAAATTATGCACAAACTACAGAACTGTTGCCTTGATTTTTCAAGCCAGTAAAATTCTGTTAAAAATCACAATGGGGAGACTTCATAAGAAAATAGAAGAAAAGTCAATATGGTCCAAACTGGTTTCAGGCAAGGAAGACGATCAAGAGATCATATATTCAGTATAAGATTAATAATAGAGAAATGCAGAGAGTTTAATGTGAATCTATATTTATTTTTTATAGACTACTGAAAGGCATTTGATTGTGTACAACACTAGAAACTTTGGGAAATAATGGAAAAAATTGGATTTCCAACATATCTGAAACATTTAACATTACTGCTGCATCTAGACAAACAAGCAGCAGTAAGAATAAATGGAAAAACAATGACTTGGTTTGATATAAAACAAGGGGTCCATCTGGGGATGCATATTGTCGCCTTACTTATTTAACTTGAATACTTAAAATATAATGAGAAATGTTAGAGAAGATGTAGACAAAGAATATCACGATGCCATAACAATTGAAGGTTATGAAATAATAGAGATTAGATAAGCTGATGACAAAGTATTACTGTCCACAACACAAAAAAGGATGGAAAAACTAATTATGTCAGTCCTTAAGAACAGCGAAGAGAAAACCTCCAACTTAATGCAGAGAAAATTAAATTGATGATAAATGACAAACAAACAAGGCAGCTGAAAGATGTATCAATATGGAAAAACTGGAAGAAGTGGAGAGTTTTGAATATCTTGGATCACTACTAATTAGTAATGGCGATACAATGGTGTTACTAAGGAAAACCCCTGCATCAAACTAATAAGAAAAATAAGAGTAGGAACATAGAATGTAAGAAGTATGTATGAGGGAAAATATCAAGTAATAAATGACAAGATGAAAAGAATGGGGATACACATTTTGAGAATCTGCGAACATCGATGGAAAGGATCAGGACACTTTAAGAGCCAGAATGATAATATCTTTATATACTCTGGTGGAGAAGTAGGAGGAAAGAATGGAGTGGCTTTTTATTTGGACAAATCATCATCAAAAGCATTACTAGGCTACAATCCAGTAAGTGATAGAATCCTAACAATCAGACTTTAGGGCATTCCTAGAAATGTAACAATAATCCAGATATATGCACCTACATCAGCAGCAGAAGAAGAGGAAGTAGAAAACTTTTATAACACATTGGAAACAACAATAGACCAGGTATGGAAAAATGATATTGTATTAATAATGGGTGATTTTAATGCAAAAATTGGTACAGAAAGAGCAGAAGATGAAGGACATGTTGTAGGGAAATTTAGCACAGGATATTGAAATGAGGCAGGTGACAATCTAATGGCGTTTTTTACGGAAAATGAGCTAATGATCGCTAACACACTTTTTAAACAATATCCAAGAAGACTTTACACATGGACATCACCTGATGGGAAAACCAAGAATCAAGAGGTCAGTACTAGTAATTGTGATGACTGACAAAATCCTGATGGTGTTACCAAGGAAAACCTCTGCATCAAACTAATAAGAAAAATAAGAGTAGGAACATGGAATGTAAGAAGTATGTATGAGGGAAAATATCAAGTAATAAGTGACAACTTCTTAAAAATGACCAAGAACTGCGAGAACAATACAAAGTTATTGTAACAAATAGATACAATGCAATAGCAAAGATAAATAGTATAGATGAACAATGGGAAATGTTAAGAAATTCTATCCACCAAACTGTTAAGGAGATAATACCACTGAAAAAAGAAGCCTCTAAAAATAAATGGATGACAGACGACATCTTAGGACTGATGGACAAGAGGAGGAGGAGTAAAAATAATGAGGAAAAATATAGCAAGATAAATAAAGAAATAAGATGCAAACGCAGAGAAGCAAAAGAAGTGTGATTAAATGACCAGTGCACAATCCTGCAGACAGATAGAGGACTCTCATAATAAAGACAGCAAAAACATGCACAAACGAATTAATGAACTCACAGGCAGGAAAACAAAATATACCACAGGATGCCTGAAATCAAAAGAAGGTAAAATGTTAATGGGAAAAGAAGACATTGTGGACAGGTGGACAGAGTATATCGGTGAGCTATATGGAGGAGAAAGAGCAGAATTAACACCAGATACTGAAAACTGTGATGGACCGCCAATACTTGAAGATGAAATCATAGATGCCATCAAACACATGAAGAAAGGAAAAGTGACTGGGCCTGATAATATAACAATAGAAGAAATAGAGGCACTAGAGGAGACAGGAATAAAAATAATAACCAAGTTACTGAATGACATTTACAACAGTGGTTATATTCCCAGTGACCTGATTAAATCCACGTTTATAGCACTACCAAAGAAACCAGGTGCAAAGGAATGTGACGACCACTGGACTATCAGCCTCTCATGTCACATAACAAAGCTACTTCTGAGAATAATTATGAGAAGAACAAGGAAAAAGATAAAAATGGAAATAGCAGATGAACAGTTTGGATTTGTTGAAGGAAAGGGAACACACAATGCCATTTATGCTTTACGAATACTAACAGAAAGAGCTTTAGAAGTACAGAAAGATCTCTACTTATGCTTCATTGATTACACCAAGGCATTTGACAAGGTGAAACATAATGAAATTATTAAAATGCTTGAAGACATCAATATAGATGGCAAAGACCTGAGGATTGTAAAACATCTATACTGGCAGCAAGAAGCAGCAGTTCGAGTTGAAAATAGAATTGGAAAATATCAAACTATAAAACAAGGGGTGTGACAAGGATGTGTACTATCTCCAGACCTTTTTTCTCTGTACAGCGAGAATATTCTAAGAACAACCATCACAGAACCAGGCATAAAAATTGCAGGATACAATATTAACAATCTTCGATATGCTGACGACACAGTACTGATAGCCGAGAACCAACAAGACCTGCAAAATCTCTTGGATAAAGTCGCCAACGAAAGTGAACAGAAAGGCCTTACTTTGAACATCAAAAAGATAGAGACTATGGTTATATCTAAGAAACAGAATCCACCAGCATGCAGTATTAAATTAAACGGAACCATTCTAAAGCAGGTGCAGAAATTCAAATACCTTGCAGCAGTAATAACTTCAGATGGGAAATGCAGAACAGAAATTAGGAACAGAATAGGCCAAGCAAAGACTGCATTTCAGAGAATGAGAAACATCTTTATCAATGAATGTTAGAAAACGAGTCCTAAAATGCTACATTGAACCTATCTTGTTATATGGAAGTGAATCATGGACAATAGGCAAGTCTGCACAAAAATCATTGGAAGCAGCAGAAATGTGGTTTATTAGAAGAATATTGCGAATCCCCTGGACAGCAAAAATAACTAATGAAGAATGTATGAGAAGAGCTGGAGAGACAAAAATACCTTGTCAAAAAGATAAGAGAGAGACAATGTACTTTCATAGGACATGCAATGAGAAGAGGGGGCATTGAAAACATTATAACAGGAAAAATAGAAGGAAGACGATCAAGAGGAAGACCAAGAGAAATGATACTGGACAGTCTGATGGGATGGTGTGAGAGGAGATCACCAACTGAACTGATGGCCTGCATGAAGGATCAGGTACTCTGGAGAAGCATAATAGCCAACGCCAATCTTCATGGCACCTGATGATGATGAATAAGTGACAAGATGAAAAGAATGGGGATACACATTTTGGGAATCTGCGAACATCGATGGAAAGGATCAGGACACTTTAAGAGCCAGAATGATAATATCTTTATATACTCTGGTGGAGAAGTAGGAGGAAAGAATGGAGTTGCTTTTTATTTGGACAAATCATCATCAAAAGCATTACTAGGCTACAATCCAGTAAGTGATAGAATCCTAACAATCAGACTTAAGGGCATTCCTAGAAATGTAACAATCATCCAGATATATGCACCTACATCAGCAGCAGAAGAAGAGGAAGTAGAAAACTTTTATAACACATTGCAAACAACAATAGACCAGGTACGGAAAAATGATACTGTATTAATAATGGGTGATTTTAATGCAAAAATTGGTACAGAAAGAGCAGAAGATGAAGGATGTGTTTTGAAGAAATTTACTATATTACTTAGAAATGAACAAAGTGACAATCTATTGTCATTTTCTGTGGAAAATGAGCTAATGATTGCTAATACACTTTTTAAACAACATCCAAGAAGACTTTACACATGAACATCACCTGATGGGAAAACCAAGAATCAAATAGATTACATTTTAGTGCAAAGTAGGTGGAAGTCAAGTATAATAGCAAAAACTTTACCAGGTACTGATTATGACACTGATTATTAGGATTCCTGCTCACAACCCAGAGGCCTACTGGAGTACTGTAATGGAGGCAAAGTTCTGCAAGGGACATGCAAATGAATAATGAATAAATGACTAACAGAATATTAACTGCCTCAACTAATGTAGTATTAACTGCTTCTACTAACAGAACATTAACTGTTTCAACTAACAGATTATTATTTGCTTCCACTAACAGAGTATCAACTGCCTCAACTAACAGAATATTAACTGCTTCCACTAACAGAATATTAACTGTATCAACTAACAGAGTATAAACTGTTTCAACTAACAGATTATTATTTGCTTCCACTAACAGAATATTAACTGCTTCCACTAACAGGATATTAAATGTTTCAACTAACAGAGTATTAATTGTTTCAACTCTCTCTCTCTCTCTCTCTCTCTCTGAACCTTAAGTGCCCAGGGCACATGGGGCTTCCGCAAGGGTTTTCTACAAATGCCTGTCCTTCGCCTTTTTTTCTGCTCTTGCCCAGGTGAGCCCTCTTTTGCTCAACATCCTTTCTGTTGTTCTTCTCCATGTCTCTTTTGGTCTACCCTTACTAACAAAGTATTAACTGCTTCAACTAACAGAATATTAACTGTTTCAACAAAGAGATTATTAACTGTTTCCATTAACAGAGTATTAACTGCTTCAACTAACAAAGTATTAACTGCTTCCACTAAAAGTATAAATTGTTCCAACTAACAAAATATAAATTGCTTCAACTAACAGAATATTAAGTGTTGCCACTCCTATTTATGGATATTCCTTCTTTGCCCAGATCCAAAGCTTAAGAAGAGGCAGTTCACCATAAATCATTCCAAGTGTTGGGTCAGACTTTAACTTTGAAAATTACTCTTCTGCCAGTGGAGGGAGGTCAGTTGAGGATCCTGGGGACATAGCAGAGTAAGGATTGGCCAGCCAGTCATACTTGGTGAGAGTGATGGAGGGAATATATTATGCCAGACCTGGAAAGTTGTGGATTCTGGGGACATTGTAGAGTAAGGATTGGCCGGCCAGTCATACGTGGCGAGAGTGATGGAGGGTGGATAGTATGCCAGAGCTAGAAGGTGATTTAAAATCATTTCAGGTGTCATGTCCCAGCATGGATCTATCTGGAAAGTCAGAGAAAACATTTGAAGATATTTCTTTTCCAGTTGTAATTTCCACATTATTGGGTTTCTTAATAATTCATGATTTTGTCACTACAAATCAGCACATGTTCTTCTTATGCTTGCATACTCTTGTTTTGGTGATTTCAATGTGAAGTAGGCTACTTTAGCACATCACTAGTTCAACAGACCGACAAAATCTGGATTTTTGATTTAAACAAACTTAATAGTTCATTCCTGAGCTCATAAAATCTGGGAAGGACGTTACTTTTCTACTGCCAGTGGAAATCAGTCTGAAGAATCAAAGTGTCATAGCCAGATCCTGCTTCATGGCACATTCGTTTGAGCAGTCTTGTCTTAAGTCTTCCTGACTTAACGAGAATGACCACTTAGCGACTGAGTCTAAAACACTTTTTATTTGTGTTGTATGACTCTTCGCCATGAGAATTCAAGCATGTTGAAGGGAAATCTTGTTTCAGTCTTAAAATAAATCCTCTGAATCTACCAGTGATTGCTGTCAAGACGGTGAACAAAATGGTGCTACGACTGAAAGCCTACAAACAACTGAACAGCAGAACACGTCCTTACATTGAGTTTCCCGCAGGTGTTGCCGTGAAGACTCACTACACAGGATTTTGTGGGATGATCAAAACAGTTTTGCTCTAAGGGTTTCCACGGTCATGCTGAAGCAGACAGATGGTTGCTTCTCATCAGATTATGGCGTTAGTTCTAACTTCTCCACAGATAGAATATTACAGAAATCAGCAGAATTCCATTTGAACTGTCATATATCCTGTACCAGGAGTTGGGCATAAGGCTAGCAACCTTATACTGGAACCAATCCAGAGGCAACTCCAGATGGGAAAAAAAGATACCATTACAGAAACTCGCAGAGAAACCAACTGAGCATCAGGGATGCCAACTCTGAGGACCTCATTCATTGGCCCCAAACATTTGACAAAGATTGGATTCTGGAATGCGAGAATGATGGCAGCACCAACAAAAACTACTCAGGTCATCAAAGAAATGGGGAGATACCACCTAGATGTACTGGGCATCAGTGAAATGCGATGGCCAGAAGCAGGTAAAACATCACCGAAAAACAGTAAGTTAGTAATACATTCAGCCAGAAATGAAGGTAAACATCGAGATGATTTAGGTATTATTATGTGAAACGTAGCAGCAAAGAGCCTTGTAGAATGGAAACAGTGAACAGTCATATAATAAGAGCACGATACAACCTTCGACACGGAAGATTCACAATAATACAGTTTTATGCACCCACTATGATGCAGATGATGAGGTGAAAAACAATTTACATCACCAATTACAACAAATCATCAACAGTGTCATTAAACATGACATTCTAATTTATATGGGGGACTTTAAGGTAGGGAAAGATAACACCGACGTTGAAAAAGTAATGGGGAAAGAAGGACTTGACACGGTTAATCAGAACAGAGAAAGATTAATTGAAATATGTCTAACAGAGGGCATGGTCATTGGAGCCACAATATTTCCACACAAAGAGATACATAAAACAACGTGGATATCTCCAGATGATACAACTAGAAACCAGATAGATCATTTTTGTATTAGAAAGCAATACAGAACATCTCTGATACATGTAAGGGCATATAGGGGTGCAGATGTTAACTGATCATAACCTGTGCATAGGGAAAATAAAACTAAAATTGCAAAGCCAACACAAGAAACCAGTACACAGAAAGATAAACAGCAGCAGCATACAAGAAAAGAGAATACTAACAGTAATTTTCAATCAGGAACTTGCCAATCATTCCAAAACACCCAGTGAAGTTGAGGAGATAGGTATAGCTGAATTATGGAATTCTTACAGTACAGCCATAATCACAGCAGTAAAAGCAAGCGCTGGACTGAAAAGAACAAATAGACAAGCATGGATATCATAAAACACTTGGAAGTACATACATGAAAGACGAGGACCCAAATTAGACATGTTGAATGTAAAAACAGACCTTGGAAAAGATCTGGCGAAAACAACATACAAAGAAATAGACAAGAAAGTAAAAAGTTCAGCTAGAAAGGATAAAAGAGAATACATACACAATATGGCGAAAGAGGCAGAGAAAGCAAAACTTTATATAACATACAAAAGAGGTTAACAGGTACTATTATATCTAAAGAAAGAACAATCCTTAGCATAACTGATACCCTATTAACATCATGTAAAGACCAAAAGCAAAGATGGGCTGAACACTTCAAAGAAATACTTAACTGACACACCCAAAAGAATTGTTAAACCTTGAAACCGAATCAAGAAGAACAAGGAAAAAGATAAAAATGGAAATAGCAGATGAACAGTTTGGATTTGTTGAAGGAAAGGGAACACACAATGCCATTTATGCTTTACGAATACTAACAGAAAGAGCTTTAGAAGTACAGAAAGATCTCTACTTATGCTTCATTGATTACACCAAGGCATTTGACAAGGTGAAACATAATGAAATTATTAAAATGCTTGAAGACATCAATATAGATGGCAAAGACCTGAGGATTGTAAAACATCTATACTGGCAGCAAGAAGCAGCAGTTCGAGTTGAAAATAGAATTGGAAAATATCAAACTATAAAACAAGGGGTGTGACAAGGATGTGTACTATCTCCAGACCTTTTTTCTCTGTACAGCGAGAATATTCTAAGAACAACCATCACAGAACCAGGCATAAAAATTGCAGGATACAATATTAACAATCTTCGATATGCTGACGACACAGTACTGATAGCCGAGAACCAACAAGACCTGCAAAATCTCTTGGATAAAGTCGCCAACGAAAGTGAACAGAAAGGCCTTACTTTGAACATCAAAAAGATAGAGACTATGGTTATATCTAAGAAACAGAATCCACCAGCATGCAGTATTAAATTAAACGGAACCATTCTAAAGCAGGTGCAGAAATTCAAATACCTTGCAGCAGTAATAACTTCAGATGGGAAATGCAGAACAGAAATTAGGAACAGAATAGGCCAAGCAAAGACTGCATTTCAGAGAATGAGAAACATCTTTATCAATGAATGTTAGAAAACGAGTCCTAAAATGCTACATTGAACCTATCTTGTTATATGGAAGTGAATCATGGACAATAGGCAAGTCTGCACAAAAATCATTGGAAGCAGCA